>PVIU01017137.1:9830-42887 GCA_004026605.1 Ondatra zibethicus
AACACACACACACACACACACACACACACACACACACACACACACACACACACACCACTTTTGTCTTTAGAAGCAATTCTTTGACCATGGTATCTTAACCGAAAGACATCAAGATAATTTGGACTTTATACAGGTGAGTAGTAGCTTGGTTGGATTCTTTCAAGCATATCCTGTAGGAAATCTGTCTGGAGATGATCTCTGAAAGCATACAAAATATGAATTCCTTGTTACAGAATCATATCTGTGATTCTTTGACTACACTGGAGGTTCCTCTGAGAAACTGTGGGACATGCTTAGATCTGGTTGATACCTCCAGAAAATGGTGATGTGGGCTCAGTCACCCACAATTTCTCATTCCTCACAGGTAATGTTGGCTTTATTTTGTTCTTACTTTTAAACAAAACAAATCAAACACTAGAATTCAAGTGTGGAACAATAAGAACTACTTTTATCTCAAGTGGAAAAATCCCCATGTCCATACATACTGGTATTTTCTAGGAGCAACGAGGGTTGCTCACTAAAATGGCTACTCTAGGCAGTGACTGGAATTGGTGGCTCAGAAATGGTGGCAAGTATGACATCCAATTGCAATGGCAATCTCTTTTCTGTACATGTTTGTTATTGGTGCATGTAAAGTGTTGTAGTCTCAGTGAAAGACTAGTGAGAGTGATAGGCACGGTATGTGGGGGAGACATAAGCTAAGGAGTTGGGTTGTCAAATCAGGTTGAAACATAACTTGACTATTATAAATCAAGGTGCTAGACACTTCTGTTGCAAAGTTGTGATTCCTCCACCTAAAACAGGGCAACTTCAGTATAAGTCTCATGTTCAAAAGAGTTTTAGGGGTCTAAACAATACCTGGGGGTGGGGGAGATAGCAAAGCAGCCTCATTTTCCACAGTGGAAAAAAAAGATTTAAGGAGCATTAACTAAAAGAAAAGTTCATGAATCTTTGGTCATTAAATTTTGTCTCATGGCAAACTCCATTTCATCTAGGACTAGAGAAAATCACCTATGTACACACTCAAGTCACAAGTGAATGTAGGTGGGGATTGAAAGCAGGGAAACATAACAGGGTCTGGCATATGTTAGCAAACAAATTCTTGAGAACTTATTTGGAGGTTCTTGAAGGGGAGTGCAGCTACTCCTACACCTGCGACGTAAGTCGGGTCCTCTTTAGAGAAGTTTACCCTTTTTGGGAGGGAATCATATGGAGCACTGAAGGAGGAAGTGGGCACCCGACTAGTCAGCCAGATCAGCAGAATCAACCCTGGCAATCAATGGGGTGACAGATATCACAACCATATCATCCTTACATCCATGCAAAACAAATTCCTAACATATTTCAAGAACTAAATGTATTTAATCATCATACTTCTCTAGTTGTATATAGGCACATATATTTCTATAAACAGTATGTTCATATCCTTGTCAACATCTGCTTAAGTGATGTGTTAACTTTCAGAATACCTATTCTTCTCTTTTTATGAGTAAAGAAAGGATTCTTCCAAATAAAAATCACTAAATGCAGTTTTTTGCAATACTATTACATGTATGTAATTAGTAACCCATAAATGTCTAACACCCATGTAGTGCTGTACATGTAGTGGCACTTACTAAGTATTCACCATATTAAGAGTTCATAAGGACAGCAAGCACGCTGTCTGCCCTGTGTAACAAGTCGTCTGTAGGAGGGACTCACTGCTACCCTCCAGCTTGCTGCAGGCCCCTGTTGGTGTTTTGTGCAAAACTCTTTGTCAGTTGTGTTTAGTTGGGAAGTAAAGGGTCTTGGATAGGGCCTTGTGCAAGTAGGGTGGGAGGGAGCTGATGCCTGGATTAGTGTAGGGCTTGGTACTCTGTGGCATTGCCTGTGTTGAAACATAGCCAAGATGTGAAATTAAAATAATACTTCTCTTATTTAAAAACTAATAAACACTCACACTTTGAAAAAATAAAAGAGTTCATAAGGAATCATTCCATTGACACTTTTTTGCCAGTCATGTTTAATTCTATCCTAGGTCTCTGGGCTATCCTGCCACTGGTTTCTGGCCATCGAAGCAGTGCTAGACACTAGTTCCCTCTCATGGATTGGGCCTCAAATTGAACCCGTCATTGGTTGGCCACTCCCACAAGTTCTGTACCACCTTTACCTCAGTACATCTTTCAGGCAGCATAGATTATAGATCAAAGGTTTTGTGGTTGGGTTGGTGTCCCAGTTCCACTGCTAGGAACCTTGCCTGGTTATAGAGGATGAGTAGTTCAAGCTCCATATCCCCTGTTACGAGGAAATTTTACTAGGGTCACTCTCAAAGATTCCAGGGAGTTTCCACTGCACTAGGTTTCTACATCGTCCCCCAATTTCATTCATCTCTCCCAGTACTCTCTCGCTTCATCCCTCCCACCCCACACCTGATCCCTCTTGTTTCCATCCCCATCCACCCCTAGTTTACTTGAAAAAATCTATTTCATTTCTCCTTCCCATGGAGATCCATGCATAGCTCCCTTCCACTCCTTGAATACTCCTTGTTACTTTGCCTCTTTGGGTCTGTAGACTGTAGCTTGATTATCCTTTATTTAACAGCTAATATCTGCTTATAAGTGAGTATGTTTGTCTTTCTGGGTCTGGTTACTTCACTCAGGATGATTTTTTCTAGTTCCATCCATTTGCCTGTAAATGCCATGATTTCATGTTTTTAACAGTTGGGTAATGATATTCTGCTATACTAATAGGTCTGTGCCTAGCCCACCTGTCATCAGAGAGGCTTCATCCAGCAACTAATGAAAGCAGATGCAGAGACCCAGAGCCAAATATTAGATGGAAAACGGGAACCTAGTAGAAGAAGGCGAGTAAGTATTTTAGGAGCCAGAGGGGTCAAAGACATCACAATAATATGGTCCATAAGAACAAGCAAGTAGGGTCATAGGTTCTCACAGAGACTGAAGTGACAATCAGGGAACCTGTATGGGTTTGATCTAGGTCCTTTGCAAACATGTTTTGGCTGTGTAGATCAGTGTTCTTGTGGGACTCCTAACAGTGGTGGTGGCTCTGACTCTTTTGGCTGCACTTGGGACTCTTTTCTTCCTACTGGGTTGCCTTGTTCAGTCTCAATATGAAGGTTTCTGCCTAGTCTTTATTGTAACTTATCATGCCATGTACAGTTGATATCCCTGAGAGGCCTGTTTTTTTTTTTTTAAGGAAACAGAGGGGGAGTGGACCTGAGTGATGGAGGAATTGTCAGGAGGGAGTAGAAAGAGTGAAGGGAGAGGAAACTGTGGATGAGTGGAATGTAATGTATGAAAGAAGAATGCAAAATTTAAAAATAATTTTAAAAGAATTTATAAGAAAATCCATTGTCTTCTCTTTTTCTTTTTTATGGCTTTGAAAAGACCTTTTCAATTCTTTGAGAATTTCATACAATGTATTTTGACAATATTCACAATCTACTCCTCCTCTAATTCTTCTAATTCTTCCCAGACTGAATTCTGCCTTATAGCCCCGCAACTTCATGTCCTTTTCATTTTAATAGCACATGAATTCTGATTTGTCCTGCCCATATATATTCCTGGGCCATTCCCCACAACCATTCACTGGAACATGGTTGACCTACCAGGAGGCACATCATTAAGAAAACTGTTGTTTTTCTTTCTCAGTAAGTAGGTGGGGCTCTTAAACCCCTCTCCCCTCCATGATGGAGAATTGATTGACTTGATATTGGGTAGACCATGTGGAAGCAACCACAGTTGCTGTAAGTCCATGATTGCAGCAGCCTGTTTCTTTATTAATTTTTTTTTGGAAACCAAGTTTTGCTATATAGGCCAGGCTAGCCTCAAACTCATGATCATCATGCCTCAGTCTCCTAGAGAGCAAAGGAATTAAAGGTATGCATGTGTATACCTACCTTCTAATGTCTTCTTTTTTCTAAGCAAAGGAACTTTTATAAATCAATTAATTAATTTAACATCATGACCACAGTTTGCCCAACCTCTTCTCCTCCCAGCCTCTTCCCATATTCCTCCCCCATCCACTCCTCCATTTCTCTTTAGAAAACAGCAGGCCTTCCATGGATATCAACCAGCTATGTCATATCAAGTTGCAGAGAGACTAGGCACCTCATCTCCTATTAATTCTCCATGAGGTAACATGGTAAGAGGAAAGGGTACCCAAAGCAGGCAACAGAGTCAGAGACAGCCCCTGTGCCCACTATTAATAATTCCACAAGAAGACCAAACTACACAACTGTACTATATGTGCAGAGGACCGAAATCAGTTCCATGCAGGCTTCCTGGTTGTTGATTCAGTCTCTGTGAGCCCCTATGAATCCAATTTAGTTGATTCTATGGGTTTTGTTGTGGTGTTTTTGAACCCTCTGGATTCTACAATCCTTTTTCTCCCTCTTCCACAGGATTCCCCAAGCTCCAACTAGTGTTTAACTATGGGTCTCTGCATATGTTTCTGTACCTTGCTAAATGACACCTCTCCAATGACAGTTGGGCTAGGCAGAAATCTGTGAGTATAGGTGGCTATTGTTAGACATTATTACATTGACTTTTTTTTTTTTTGCCAGTCGCATTTGGTTCTATCCTAGGCCTGTGTGATATCCAGCCCTTGGATCCTTGATGTAGGAGGTTCTTCTGTTTATGTGTTGCTTTCATTGGTTGAATAAAGAAACTGCCTTGGCCTTTTGATAGGGCAGCACTTAGGTATGTGGAGAAGACAGAACTGAATGCTGGGAAGAAGGGCAGAGAGAGAGCCGCCATGGAGCTGCCAGGTCAGACATGCTGAATCTTTTCTGGTAAGCCACGACCTCATGGTGACATACAGATTAATATAAATGGGTTGAATTAAGATATGAGAGTTAGCCAATAAGAGGCTAGAGATAATGGGCCAGGCAGTAATTTAATTAATACAGTTTCTATGTGATTATTTCAGGTTATTTGGGGACTAAGCTAGCCGCGGCTGGAACGAAAAGCAGGTCCTCTCCTCCTCCTTGTAACAGATCCTGGCCTCTAGGCAGTGTCAGGGGTGGGCTCCCTCACATGATATGAGTCTTAAGCTTGATCAGTCACTGGTTGGCCACTTCCACAAGTTCTGCACCATCTTTACCCCAGCACATCTTATAGTTAGGACAAATTGAAGTTCAAAGGTTTTGTGGCTGGCTTAAGACTCTCTCCACTGGAAGTCTTGCATGGTTACAGGAGATGGTCAGTTTAAGCTCTGTTTGCCCCATTGCTAGGAGTTGTAGCTAGTGTCACCCTCATAGATTCCTGGGAATTTTTATTGCACTAGGTTTTTAGCTTGTTCCAGAGATTTCCCCTGGATTTCAGAAATCTCTTTCCCTACTTCCTCCCTCCATCCTCCCCATCTGATCACTCTTGTTCTCATCCCTGGTCCAATCCAGGTCCTTTCCCCCATCTACATTGAGATTCGTGTGTCCCCTTGAGCCCTCCATGTTACTAAGCTTCTTTGGATATGTGGGTTAGCTTTTACTTTATGACTACTACCCACTTTCATTTAGTACATATCATGCTTGTTTCTCTGGGTCTGAAATACCTCACTCAGGATTATCATTTCTAGTTCCATCCATTTGCCAGCAAATTTCTTAATGTATTTACAACCTAATTTCTAAGTTTAGCAATTGGGAGAGAAACTTCACCTATAATGCAAAAAAATGGATTTTGTAGTAAGAACATTTACTTCTAATATTCATCTCCTTATTTGCTGAGAATCCACTGACTCCTACTACCAATGTAAGGAGATATGGCTTTCTCTAGAACAAGCTCATGGTTTTTCCTAAAATACTGCAAATTGCGTGTAAGATGAACCATTTAATAGTAAGCACTTGAAATAATGTCTGGCATACAGCAGTAGTATTTTAGTACAGTATGTACCTTACCATGTTTATCTTCATAAAAGTATGTGGAGTAAGTACTACAACTACCAGAAAACAGATACTGTTTTAAGATTCTATTCTTGGATGTGCTATTCTGGCCTACTTTGCAGTTTTATTCAGGTCCATAGAGAGCAAAATGAAATGAGCCCTGAGAGAAGCATACAATGACCACATTGGATATATCATAAGGCTTATTTGTCTTCATATTTCCTTTTTCCACTTGAGCAAGTTGCTTCCATTTTTCTTTTGCTCTATAGTATTCTTAGAAAGCTCAAAAGAGCCTGAAAAACCAACAGAAGGTGATTGTACTCTCTTCTAACTGAGCCTCATCATAGCTAGTGTGACAGTGATATTCAGCCTTTGTAGCAAAACCTCCTTAACATGCTTCCACATAAATATATGAGGAAATAGTGGACACACCTGTCAGCAGCTAATGTGGTGAAGTTTTATGGTCTGCACTTAGAGTCCAGAAACATGTAGCTGAAATGTATTGTTCCAACAGCTTCTTTACAGTGGAAATGGCAGACACATCAATGAGAACATTCATGAAGTTTGTAATAACTCATCCAGTCAGATTTGTAGTTACAAGCAGAAGCATGCTGAAGAACAGTAAGCAAGTTTCTTAATTTGCTTGTTATATTTTTTGCAGTGGAAAAATGAGTCATTTTCAAATATTGATTCATTTGTTTCATGGTATACAACTGATAAAAATCTATCTAAAAATATGAAAGGATGAGCAGTTGCACATTTTCTCTCTTTGTCACATGTTTATTAAATAATAATTTCATTTTTATTGATATTTAATTTATATTTTTTCCTATTGTGAGATATAGTAAATTGATTTGACAACTAACACATTTCTAAAGGAAAATATTAAAATATTTAATATTTTCTTTGGTGTATATATAAGATTGGCCATAATTTAGGGATAGTTGTACACACTTTGCAGCAATTGCTAAAAAAGGCCATTGTGGTGGTTTCAATATAATTGTCCCCCATAGGATCATAGGGAGTGACACTATTAGGAGGTATGGCCTTGGAGTAACTATGACCTTGTTGGAGGAAATGTGTCATTGGGCGTGAGCTTTGAGGTCTCAGATGCTCAAACCAGGCCCAGTGTCTCTCCCTGTTGCCTGCAGATCCATATGTAGACTCTTGGCTCTTCCAGAAATACATCTGCCCCTGTGCCACCATACTACCTGCCATGATGATAATGGGCTAAACCTCTGAACTATAAGCAACCCCAATTAAATGTTTTCCTTATTAAGAGTTACCATGGCCATAGTGTCTCTTCACAGCAATAAAAACCATAAATAAGACAGTCAGCAATCATATTTTAGTGACTTTGGGGGTTTTATATAAATATGCATATCTTTCCAAGAAAAATTGCTTTCTTGGATGCTTCTAAAGATTAGCAGTAACATCTATTCAGTTTCAATATCCAATTACCAATTATAATTTGTAAGAATTAGTGTCTTAGTTACTGTTCTATTGCTGTGAAGAGACACCATGACTAAGGCAATGTATAAGAGAAAAACATTTAATTGGAGGCTTGCTTATAGTTTTAGAGGATCAGTCAATGGTCATCATGGTGGGAAGTGAATAGGCATTGTGCTGGAACAGCAGTTGAGAGCTTTAAATTGTGATCCACAGGCAGCAGGGAGGGAGGGAACCTGAAACTTGTGTGGACTTCTGAAATTTCAAAGCCTACTCCCAGCAACACACCTCCTCCATCAAAGCCATACCTCTTAATCCTTCTCAAATATTTCCATTCCCTCGTCACTAAGTAATCAAATATATGAGCCTATGGAGTCTATTCTCATTCAAATCACCACAAGTAGTAAATTAGAGGGTGGATTTTTTTTGTAGTTATTCTGGGTTTCTTTATTTTCTCCTAGAAGAAATATCTAGGGTTACTTATTTTTAGAACAGCTAAAGATGTTTTTCTCAATGCAAATATAAAATAATCCTGTACCAGATTTATGGAACTAGCTCATTTACATTTTTCAACTCAGATATGACAAATATTCAAGCGACTTAGAACTGTCATTCATAAATTGTGTCCACTATGGAAGACAAGTTCTTAAATTTCTGTAACTACTTCTCACTGGAGAATGAAAATGAATTTTAAAATCTCATTTTGTTATACATGGTGCAAATGTTTATGAATATTCTCTGTAAAATTAGAAGTTATTGGAGCCTTAAGATTTGAATAATGAAAATTTTTTGTTTTAACCACTCAGGGTTAAAAAGCTGTTTCAGTGTCTATGAAGATGATGTTGTGGAATGTTCTCCATCAAATATAGGAAGTTGTGATTCCTTGGACGTGGCAAGAAATTATCCAGGTCTGAAAATGTTGTTCTGATAGCAAGAGCATGGTTAAGGAATCCAGAGAGCTAGCTGTTCCTGGGAGTCCTGAGGTCAAACATATGGCTGTTTTTCAAGTGTGTGGGGGGCTAGTTTTGGAATGGGAGGACGTTCTTTTTCTCTCTACACTCTCAGAAGTCAGGAACTGGTAGAACTTGTATGTTTAATTTACTCTTTTACCCCCAATAAATTTTGGTAATAACTCGTTTTAAGTGTCATTTGTGATCATAGCACTTTTTTAAACAATAAAACTACATCTAAATGGGTTTAGACTATACATGTTACATGAAGTTTGTCTTCTAAGTAGGTTTATTTTCATGTGAAATTTTAATGTCTTGCAGTGTTCTCTACGTAATAGTTAAATTACAGTCTTTAATTTAAAAAACCATAGGTATGAAGAGATAAAGGTATGTTTTTTATCTCTCTCCTGATTTATTTAACTGGGCTGCCCATTAAGGAACCCTTCAAGAGGCAGATCTTTCTCCATGTCAGGATATATTCAACTAGAAGCTGGGTGGTTGGTTATTTTAGGGCCAAATCTTTCAATAAACTGTTGTAAAAAAATGCCTGAGATTAGTTACTTTCTTTAAAAATGAGGTTTATTTTGTTTCATAATTCTGGGAAATAAAGAACATAGTACTAAGTCAGCATGAGAGTTTCCTGCAGCTTGCTGCTCCAGTACCCCCATTCTATCCATTGGACCCTGTAAGCTACAAGTACCAACCCACCCCCAAACTTGATTTTCCCCTAGCAACCTCAGTAGAACTCTGAAACACAACCTTCTACTACACAGACAGGACAGAGAGGTGAGTGACCAGTCAACCAGCAGGACACACCACTCTCTAAGCCTTCCATACTTAGACAAAACCCCAGGCTCCTCCTCCACCTGCCTGGGCTTCTATAGCCAGCCAATAGGTGAGTTTCTTGCAGGTAGGTGGCTCCAAAACCCCCATCCCATCCTTCAGACCCTGAAAGTTCCAAATCCCACTTCACCACCAAAACCTCCACCCCACCCCACTGCAACCTCAGAGAAACACAAGGTGCAACTACACAAAGAGGACCGAGAGAGGACCAAGAGAGGAACTCTGAAGCACAAGCTGTGACTGCACAGAGTGGACCAAGAAAGTAAACCAGGAGAGAAGACCAAGAGAACAGGCCAAGAGAGAAGGCCAGGAAAGATCTCAGTGGCTCCCTGAGACACAGACAGCAACAGTACAAAGCAGACCAAGAACAGTTCCCAAGACACAGACAGCTGCAGCAAGGATTGGACCAAGATGCAAAGACACTGCCAGCATCAACGGAAGGAAGAGATGGGTAGGTAGCAATGCAAGAATTCATCCAACAACATAAAAAACAACATGGTAACACCAGAACACAGTGGTCATACAAGAGGAAGACCTATCACCCTAACCCAGAAGAAACTGAATAAAATGTTCTTAAATACAACTTTATGAAGATGATAGAGAACCTTAAAGAAGAAATGAAAAATTCCCTTAACGAAATGGAGGAAAAGACAAACAAAAGATGAAAGAAATCAATAAATCTATTTAACAATCTCAAGAAAACTAAGAAAAAGCAAACAAACACATGAAGGAAACAGTTCAAAACTTGAAAACTGAAATAGTGGCAATAAAGAAAACACAAACAAAGGGAATTCGGGAAATGGAAAATCTGGGTAAATGAACAGGAACTAGTGATATAAGCATAACCAACAGAATAGAAGAGATGGAAGAGAGAAAGAATCTCAGGTGTTGAAGATACTATAGAGGAACTAAATTCATTGGTCAAAGAAAACATTAAATCCAACAAATACTTAACACAAAACATCCAGGAAATCTGGGAAACTATGAAAAGACCAAACCTACAAATAATAAAAATAGAAGGTGAACTCCAGCTCAAAGGCACAGAAAATATATTCAACAAAATCATAGAAGACAACTTTCCCAACCTAAAGAAGGATATCCCTGTGAAGGTACAAGAAGCTTATAGAACAGCAAATAGAGTGGATCAAAACAAAACAAAAAACAGAAAAAATAAACAAAAAGAAAACCAAAAATGCCCCTGATATAGGAAGTCATTTTGTATATGTGTTGCTTTTATTGGTTAATGAATAAAGAACTGTCTTGAGCCTGCACAGAGCAGAATAGAGTTAGGCAGAGAAAACTAAACTGGATGTTGGGAGAAAGAAGACGGAGTCAATAAAAGCCATGTAACCACTGCTGAACAGATGAGCCAGAACCTTGCTGGTAAATTTAATACACAGATTAATAGAAATGGGTTAAATTAGGTTGTAAGAGCTAGCTAATAAGAAGTTAGAGCTAATAAGCCAAGCAGTGATTTAATTAATACCATTTCTGTGTGGTTATTTCAAGTTTGGGCAGCAAGGAATGAACAAGCAGCCTCCTACAGCACATCCCCTCGCTATATAATAATCAGAACACAACATATACAGAATAAAGAAAGAATATTGAGAGCTGAAAGGAAAAGGTCAAGAAACATATAAAGGTAAACCTATCAGAATTACACCTGAATTCTCAATGGAAACCATGAAAGCCAGAAAGCCCTGGACAGATGTGCTGCAGATACTAAGAGACCTTGAATGCAAGTCTAGACTATTGTGTTCACCATTGATAGAGAACACAAGATATTCCATGACAAAACCAGATTTAAACAATACCTATCCCAAATACAGCTCTACAGAAAGTACTAGAAGGAAAATCTTAACCCAAGGAAGCTGGCACCCAGCATTATTGCAAACAACCTGATTTCTTTACCCAGGGCTGCCATTTTGGGTTAACCTGAGGATGGATAGACCACTTGGGTTTTGGCTATGGATGTACCAACTCCATACCTCTAGTTCTCTTCTAAAGCAAAATTCTTAGAAATTAATGCTCTTATTTTTCTTCTCTTTTTGTCTTTGTGTGCATGTGTGTTTGTGTGTGTGTGTGTCTTAGTGCAGGTGGATACATGCCACCAGACATGTATGGAGATCCAAGGGCAAACTTAGGTGTTAGTTCTCACCACCAACCTTGATTGAGATAATGTGCCTTATTGTTTATCACTGTTTAAGACAGGCTATCTTGACCCTTGACCTTACAATATTCTCCTGTCTCCACTTCTCATTTCAGTGTAGGAGCATTAGAGTTACAGATATATGCTACCATGTCTGAGTTTATGTGGGTTTTGGGGATTTATGACCTCAGGGTCCTCATGCTTGCACAAACATGCTTGCAAGTACTGTACTCACTGGACCATATCCCCAGCCCTTATGCTTTCTTTTGATAGAGTAAAGTTGGACCTGGCACTGTGAATATCTTTTTATTTTCCTGAAGTTAGTGCCATGCAATGCTCAAGCATATATACTTTCTCCCAATTCCAGTTGTCTGTATGATTGTACTTTGCATGACATGCCAAGTGTACCATCTATGAGGGTACCATGATATGCTGATGGGGATTTTCTTTTTTGGTCTTGTCTACTTGGTGTTCCGTGTGCTTCCTCTATCTGTGTGGGTATGTCTTTCATTAGTTTGGGAAAGTTTTCTTCTATTATCTTATTGAAGATCTGGTCTATGACACTGATTTGGAATTATTCTCCCTCCCTAGGCCTATAATCCAAATATTTGGGTTTTTTTATAGTGTCCCACAATTCTAATATGTTCCTTTCCTGTGGCTTTATTTTTTCATATTTCTTGTTTATTTGGTCTAGATTTTCTGCTTATGTTTGAGACCTGATATTCTATCTTCTGCTTGATTCATTCTACTTGCAAGTTATTGAATTTTTCAATCCTGTATTCACTTCAGTCTGAGTCCTTCTCCTTTTTATTTTTTTTATTATTTAATTGAAATTTTACATATGAACCTCAATTCTCCTCCCTCCTCTCCTTCTACTCCCTCCACCTCCTCCTCCCACCCCACGCCCCATGCAACATTCACACCTCAGAGAGGGTAAGGCTTCCCATGGAGAGTCAACAAAGTCTAGCACATTGCTTTGAGGCAGGACCAAGGCTCTCCTTGCTATATCTAGGATGAGCAAAGTATCCCTAAGCTATCTCTTTCCTTGCTCTCCCTCTCTGTCCTTCCCTCATCTCAACCATTCCATTCCCTCATGTTCTCCTTCCCTCTCCTTTTCAATGTTTCTATCTCATAGATGAATTCCATTCTCAAGTCATGGTTTGTCTTTGTCATTTCTATCAACCTTGTGTTTATGTTTTCTTGGACATCACTCAGACATTTATTCTTTCTAAGCCATTTCTCTATAATTTTAGCAAATTTTTATTTATGTGGTCTTAAAATTTCTTGAATATTTCATGGTTTATTATTGTTATTATTTATATATGTATTTTATATTTATATTTAAATATATCATAAATTATATTTAATGAGCAATATAATTAATATTGAATGTGATTAAATTAATTGTAATTAATATAATTAAATTAATTACATTTGAATCTAATAGATTTATTATTGTTGTTGTTTTAAATTCTGTATCATGTGTTCATCTAGATACTTTTCATTGGCATGCATTTCAATAGGACTGGTAGGTTTTAGAGGAAAATACTGACGTGATCTTACATATTGTTAGTATTTTTGCAATGAGATCTGGGCATGTGACTTCTTTTGATAGTTGTGTGTCTCACCTAGCAGAACAGTTTGGAGCAGAAGAAACCATATGCTGAAGGGCTGGGCCTGGATATCCCCTGGAGAAGGATGTTGCTCTCTTAGTTTTGTTTCCTATTGGTGTTGTAAAACACCCTGAGAAAACCAACTTAAGGGAGAAAGGGTTTATTTGGATCAAAGTTCAAGGTTACACTCAATCATTGCAGGGAAGTCAAAGTGACAGGAACTTGAAGCAACTACACAGGCAAGATCAGAGAGCAATGAATTAATACACACATGCTGTTTGCAGATTCTCTACTCTTATACAGTTTTGGATCCCTGCCTAAGGAATGGTGCGACCCACAGAGATACAATTTTTCCATATTAATTAATATAATTAAAATAATACCCCCGAAACATGCCAACAAGCCACCCCGATCTAGACTTTCTGCTTTCATCCTCATTGAGACTTTCTGCCCAGATTCTATGACATCAAGTTGACAATCAAAAATACCCATCACAAAGTTTATGTTACCATTTTTACTTTTACATTATTTTCCATCAATTTTGTCATCCATAATTTTTTTTCTTTCTTTGTGTGATATGTACAGAGAAGGTTGGGGCAAAAGAAAAAGAATAATAAAAATATGCAAAAAAGAGTAAAAATAATTCTAAATGATGATAAAAGAAGTGATTTTCCCTATATAATTGAGACAATAAAAAGCAAAAATGTATCTAGGCTAAAGTGTCTGTATCTGAAGTTAAACAATATTTTTTGACATTTGCTTTTATTTTTGAAAGAACTTATCATTAAACGATGGCAGCTTTCACATACCTTGTGGGAGTTGTGGAAATTTAGTTGAGAGAATCCCTTAAGTGACTTAAATTATGAGAGGTAGTTCTGGGTAGTGCTTAGAAAAACTTCCTGAACCTTCATAGCATCCCTTTGACAAAAGAATCTCTTTGACCATTTAAAAATATTGGACAATATGACAGAGAGAAAATTATATAAAACCAAAATATATGTCATAAGAACTTGCTGGAAAACAAACATTGCAAATACTGCCCAGATAAGAAGCAGAAGCTCATTGGAACATGCTTGTGTATTGCTTGCTGTCTCTATGTCCCTCACCATCAACACAAGACAAACTGCTTTCCTGTTTTTTAGTATTTTTAATTCCATTCTTTATACTTTTGCAACTTATGTATTGTTTTTCTTTTTAAAATATTTTATGCTTTCCAAATTAGCAGTATCATTCAATAGGCATCCTTATGGACTCTCCAAATGCACAATCAGACAACTTTAAGGAAGGTCTCATGTGAAGGATATTGGGTCTTAAAATAAAATTTGGAGCTGTCTACAGAATGTTTTACTACCCTCTCCATTTATAATTTTATATTATTAAAATTATATATTTCCCTTTGTTCTTTCAATTTTCTAGGATAAATACCTTAGAGTAAATGGCGCAAATAGGGTAAACTGCTCAGCTAGGTTTCCTTTTTTTTCATAACTACACTGGAAGTTAAAATTTGTCAGAATCCTTCAAGTTGTTATATTTGGCTAGCAGTGTACTGGATGTGATACATAGCAAGTGACTAAAACCGATTGATTCTATGTGTATCTTCTTAACCCTGTGTTCAGTTGCCTCACATTGTCATCTTGAATTTGGCCAGAGGTGGAAAATTTATCCATGAAAATAACACAGAAATAAAGCATCTCTCTCTCTCTCTCTCTCTCTCTCTCTCTCTCTCTCTCTCTCTCTCTCTCTTTCTCATTTAGGGGTAGTTAAACTTTAAACATCTTTGTATCTTATTTCATTATGAAATAATTTCCAGTTTTATTTCCAGGTTCCTACTATCTTAACACTTCACCTACTAATCCCTTTTACATATGCTCTGGTGAATATAAGCATACTCATATAAAACATATATTTCTTTATTATCTTGTTTGTTTTAAATATCTGGTCTTGCTATGTTGCCCAGGATGGTTACAAACTCATTCACCTTCCTCTTGTTTCTCCCTCCTGAATGCTGGGACAACAGGTATGCAGCACAGAGTATATTTGCTAGAGCACAATCACTTCATACTCACTTCTGAAATATACCTTTATCCTTTATCTTCCTTCAGTTGGTAATGTTTCTCTGTGTTTTAGTAGCACTTTTATGCTTCTCAGGTCATATTTATTTGCTTGCTTGCCTTTGTGTCTTTTCTTCATTGGTGTGGGCAGGGGATGTCAGGGAGAAGGTTGTTATAATTCATCAAAGTTTCTATAATCACTTGAGGAAGGTGGCACACACCTGTGTAACTCCAGTAGTTGAAGGCAAGAGGACCAGGAATTCAAGGCCAGCCATGACTGCCTTAAACTTTCTGCATCCTGTGAATTATTTGGTTTAGAACACAGTCTTTGATTCACAGAGAACATCAGTTCTAAAAGTGAGTTTTGATCTACTCAATGGTCATGTGACTGTTCTGAAGTCTAAGTTCAATTAGTTATGTGATGACTTTTTTCTGTCTTTATTCAAATTGCATATATGTTTGAAGGAACATTGTAAACAAGAAGGAGTAGAGGTATGATGAGAAGTCCCTTTCTTCATCACTTGACTTAAAAGTATATGGCACTCTTTTCCAGATAGCTCAAGAACTAATGTTGTTCCAAAGCTTCCATTTGACCCCTTTGTAGCCCAGAGTCTTCTGATCACAAACATGCAAATTCTAATTATCTTCAATACTGTTTACTATGAGTTACATTTACTGTATAATAAAACTATCTAACCTTACCAATTTATTTATTTTCCAAAACTATATGGAGAGTTTAGTGCTATTTCGTTTTCATAATTTGACTTCCAATTATTATATCTATCCTGATAGGGTATTGGGGAATATTTTAAAGCAAAAATAGTTCATATTAAAGATTAGCCTTATCTTATAATTTTGTACCATCTTTCATCTTAGCTTGAAAATGCTAAGGCTGCAGAAATATTCAAATGAATGTGTATGCAGTTATAATAGACTAAAACAAGGCAAATAAATAATAATAATGATCTAATATTATTACTTTTTGAAGCTACAATACAGTTAAATAACTCAATGTAACAATGTAAATTACAAATATCAATTAGTCAAACTGTGGAAAGATCTAGACATAGTTTTATTTTGGAAGAACATTGAAAGATGAGATGCACTGCACAAAAGCAAGTGAGACTGAAAATATAATAAATTCCTAAGGTCACAGCATCCCAAGGTCCTTTTTGAATGAAAAAGGAAATAAACAGGAAAGAAACATTACTGGCCCTAGATATGGGATAGAAGAAAGTTTATTATAATTATCATGTGGGAGATCATAGCCAGAGGCAGGACCATCTGGCAGAATTCAGAATGAACATGACACTGAGCCTTGTGAGGAGACAGGAGGGGAAAGGAGAGAGGAACCTTAAATGAAAGTAGATGAAAGGGCCAGGTAATCAAAATAGTTATTTTATATAGGGAAGAGCAGCTGGGAGAAGGGGAGCCTAACCCCTGGACTGGAGAAATTTAGACCAGCCAGGAGGGCCTTTAACAGGTAGGGACTGAGGAGTGAGGGAGAATGTGGAGGCCAATGTCTGCTTTGACATGTTAAATAGGTACTTTAGCAGTTTGTCCTTGTTTGAAATCTAAAATCCAAGCCTTTTTGTTAATAATCAATGATAAGTGGTGACACATTCTTGTCTATGACTACTTCCTGCTGACATTGGGACATTGGTGGTGGTGGTAGACAGGAAAGCTGGAATACTGACCAAGTCCAGGAAAAGCAGGCTGTTTCATTTGCTGTCCAGACTCTGCAGGACCATCTGGGCCAAGAGAATTCCAGGCAGCTTTGGAGCAGTCTGTGAGGCTTGAATACCTGGGGCTTCCACTTTGCAGCTGTCCTGGGTTTAGTTTTGAGGGAACACCTGGAACTGGCAAGTTGCTCCAGGAACAGTCTGCAGTTCATTTGAAATCTGCTGTGACAGATAGACTAGGGAAAGAAAATAAATTTATGGAGTTTAGGGGGAATTTTTTATCCTGGGTGTATTTTCGAAACTTCCAGACCTACAGTCTTGGTAGTTGGGGTAGGGGTGTCCCATGACCAGGGAAAGGGAGAGAGATTCCAGCTTTAGGAATAGGTTGTAGGTAGTAGACCAGAAAACTTAGGTTGTTGGTGGACAGTACTTCTCTGGAGTCCGTTTAACCTGTAAGAGGTGGATACATATTGATTCCTTGAAGATTAACAAGATTTTTTTACACTTTTAAAAGAGACAAAAGTTACAGATATGTTAGCATTCCCACTGAAATTACCTGGTGCGAGTGAGAAGGAAACACAGAACATGCAACAAACCCGCTTAGGAGTTTATTAGACGGGGTGTATACAGGCCTGGGGAAGTCAGTGTGGAGAGAGAGAGGGGGGTGCATCCAGGTTTTAAAAGCTGCCTAGCACATGTGCATAGGGGGTTGACGTGACTACATACACATGTGCACAAGGGCTTAGCTGATCCATATGTGGATGATGCAACCACACCACAGGTGGGTCACAATCATCCTCTAACATCCCCGGGGCCATTAGGCTCTTCTGCCTGATGACTTGTCCATGCATGCACGCACCTAGAACCCGGAAGTGTCAGCCTCATTGTGGCTGAAATCATAACACCCACTGTTTGCAATTGAACTGAAACCCACATTGTAGAAACCAGAGAAGACTCATACCTTTGAGTCATAGTAAAAACTTGGGGACCCTAAAGTAATTTTGAGTTAAAAGTATGAGCACTCTTTTCTCTATCCGTAAGCCTGGGTGTCTAGAGATTAGACAGGTGTTTTCAGAATAAAGAGAAGTATTTTTAATCTATACTTAAAGACAACCAACAGGAATTTAAAATTTTGAGCTTGTGACTATGATAATATTAGTATCAGACCAAGATTAATAGCTCATCACAACTCCATTGATGGCTAAAATTCTGAACTTTTTAAGTCTTAGTGTAACAATAGCATAATGAGGAAAATAAATCTGTAGCATTTTTCATTTTTTTTATATACCTGTATGACCCATCCATGACAAGCTCAGTAGAGGCCTGAGTCTCAGTAGTTTACCCTAAGGCAATACCTGGTTCCAAGAAAGACCATAAATTGAAACTACCCAGGTACCACCAAGGAACAGACCATCCGAAGTGTAATCTGCTGGCCTGGTCTGTCACCCTGTCCCTTAAAGAGATAAGCCCTGCCTGTCCACTTTCAACCTCCCTCCCCCTCTTCTTCCACCTCCTCTCCAGTCCTCTCTCTCTCTCTCTCTCTCTCTCTCTCTCTCTCTCTCTCTCTCTCTCTGCACTTCTTCTGGAGAGGCAGCTTTTGTCTCCCTCTCTTCTTCCCCCCTTCTCACCTTCACTCCCTCCCCATTCCTTTCCCCTCCATATCCACTAAATAAACACTTTACTCAGACTCTCTCTGCATGCCATCTGTCTGTCTCCCACCAAGGCCTCAGGCCACCCACCAGGAGACCTTCCTAGGCCTCAGGGGACCTGCCTCTGGTGACCAGCTGCCTCTCCTCATGGGACCTGTCCCCCACCACCTCTTTATAAATGATAACACAAAGGAAATTCCTAACGTTCCAACCATTGCAGATAGGATCACCTGCCAGCACACACCCATCACTTTTCACCCAGACACTACTAGACAAATGTCAGCCAATCAGGGGTTCTGAACCTTAGAAATCCCCCCCACCTTTACTGTATAAAAATCCAACCCCAGCTGAGCTGGGGGCTCTCAGACCACTCCTATATGATGGACACATGGAGAGTCCAAGTTTGCAAACTTGTGGAATAATAAAGACTCTTTACTTTCACATACTGGACTCGGTCTCCTAGTTGGTTTTGGGCGACTCCATGATCTGGGCATAACAATATCTTAAATCTCTTTCTTAGACCTTTATAACTTGTATTTACACCTTAAAACACTTATTTAGACACAATTTAGGTAAGCTTTCATACCCACAGACCTTTTGTAATTTGTATTTGTATACCTTAGGGTTTGGTAGCAAGGTAAACTGTCTTCCTCAGCTGGAGGCCTAGGAAAGTGAGGCTGGAGGTCTGATTTGTACATATAAAGAGAACTGAGAAGGCAGCTGAAACCTTGGGAAAATAGTTGGCATGTTTGTTGCTGCCAAAGTTACAGTTAGTTAATATAGTCACAGACCTGAGAAGGAAAACATACAGCTGGAAATATAATCAAAATAATATATGTATCAATCAAAATGTCAGAGACCCATTATGTAGGCAGATTACCCTAGGCTCCCATGGTTCATGGGGTCAGAATTAGTCAGTATTAGGCTGTCATACAAGGCGGCATTTAATTTTTAGCCTTCATACAGAGCAGCACAGGGCTTTGGTCATCAAATGTAGTTTTCAGAGATGTTTCCTACAGAGAAACTAGGGGAAGCTGACCTTACTTTGGCCAGTCTAAATAGGGCAATCAACCCATAAGTGTCCATAGTAGAGTCCTGGCAGCAGGCAAAGCATGGGACAGTTTTTTGCAGTGGTTAGTGTTATCACAATTTAGATGGAGTCATCGTGGGGTCAGCCTGTCTTCTTTAGAGATCTTAAGGGTTCCTGCTAAGATGTGGCATTTATCTCTGTAATTATTAAACATTTAAATGACAAATTCAGCAGATATTTGAAGAGTTTGAGGACCTATTAAGTATACCTGATTTTAGGTTTAACCTTGAAAATAAATACATGACATGATGCTACATAAAGCTGTCACTAAATGAATAGTTTACAAACTAGTAGCTTATACAATGTTAGGATTTTATGTTGTATGATATTTTGTTTGCATTCTGGGAAATAAAGCTTTCCTGTCAATCAGAGGGCAGAGCTAGCACTAGTTAACCATAGAGGTCAGGCAGTGGTGGCAAATACCTTTAATCCCAGCATTTGAGAGGAGGAAGCAGGAAGATCATGAGTTCAAGGCCACCCTGGATGACAGAAGCTTGAACCAGTCTAAAAGAAAAACAGAGCCTGGCAGTGGTGGCTCACACCTTTAATCCCAGCACACAGGAGGCTCACACCTTTGATTCCAGCAATTGGGATCTCATGCTTTTAATCCCGGAACATGGGAGGTTTAAGCCTTTGATTCCAGCACCTGGGAGGCTCAAACCTTTAATCCCAGCACATGGGAGGCTCATACTTTTAAACCAAGCACTATAGAAGTGGATACAGGATTATAAATTGGGTGGAGATAGGATCTCGCCCATTCAGTCTGGGGATTTGACTGCCCCCCCGATTCAGTCTGAGGATTCATAGAGACAGGAGCCATCATTTGGTCTGAGATTTAGTAGAGGTAAGAAGTTTCTGATGATTGGCTGCTTTGCTTCTCTGATCTTTTACCTTTCACCTTAATATCTGACTCTGGGGTTTTATTGTTAAGATTAATTATATTAATGCTTCAATTTTACAAATTTATTCCTGTTAAGTCTGAACCTTAAAATTTGAGTTGACGATTTAATTGGATATACGTTAGCATTAAAATAAACCATAAATATGTAAACTTTTATAATTAGAGAATATGACAGCTTTTTGTATGACTTAATTTATCCAAATAGAAAAATATTGACAAAATGAGCAAACACAAGGAAATTAGACAAATATTTCTGTAAAGCTGAGTAGAACTTAGAAATTTATAAACCTTGATTATCAAATACACCTTATTTACCAAACATGTTACTACTTATCT
The DNA here is from genome assembly GCA_004026605.1 of Ondatra zibethicus. Lineage (NCBI taxonomy): Eukaryota > Metazoa > Chordata > Mammalia > Rodentia > Cricetidae > Ondatra > Ondatra zibethicus. The sequence goes on from PVIU01017137.1 coordinate 30,422, forward strand.
AAATTTTCTAGAAACATTGTATTGAACAATTAGCAACTACATAAGTAGTTAAGTGTAAATCTCTAAGTCATCTTTTGTTAATCTGAATATACCTTTATAACCTTAAATTTTTTAATAATACAAAAATAATACCAATCCAAAATATTTAAGACCTGTTGCTGTAACCTTAGTTAAAAAGGAGATATCAAGGGAATGAGAAGGCTCAGAAGGATTGAGAAATTTTATAATTGTTGTTTTATGACATGTGGTCATTCTAAGATGGTGAAGTCACATGACATGTAACCTTTAACCTTAATAAAGATACTTGCTAGCCATGTAGTTTCTTACGTTTTTATGGGGGTGTCTGTTAAGATGGAGGACAGTCACATGTTTACTATTTAAAACCTATTTTTAAAATAAGAGTTGAAGTTACATACAGTATATTCTAAACTAGAGTTGAATCACATATATGTTGTAGAAAGTTAAAATGACCTATGTAAAGGTTTTAACTATAAGCCTTTTGTTGTAAGTTTTAAAACAAATTTTGTTACGTATTTTATAGATTTTTAATTATACCCAATGAACTTATAAATATTGGGATAGAGTTTACAGCATGGCCTTAAAAAATTTTTTGAGAGCAGAATGCAGAGAGAAACTATGGAGATAAAAGATTTTAAGAGTGTGAAGTAGAACTTTTGAGGTAAGAGACTTTTGGAAGTACAGAGCAGAACAAGTTTAGATATAAAAGTTAAGAGACTTTGGGAACACTTGCTTGTTGAAAGAGGTTTCTGTCCCACCCAGTCCCATAGCCATTCAGTTACAAACAAACATACAGAGGTGTATATTAATTATAAACTGGTTGGCCTATTACCTCAGGCTTCTTATTAACTCTTATATCTTACATTAACCCATAATTCTTGTCTGGTTAGCCACATGGCTTGGTACCTTTTATCAGCGAGATAGTCACATCTTACTTCCTCTTCAACTGGTTGGCGACTACAGACTGAGCCTTTCCTCTTCCCAGAATTTTCCTGTTCTGTTTGCCTTGCCTATACTTCCTGTCTAGTGGCCCTGCCTATGCTTTTTGCTTGTCTACTGGCCAATTAGCATTTTATTTAACAAATACAAGTGATAAATCCTTACAGGGTACAAGACCATTGTCCCACAGCACTCCCCCGCTTTTAAAAACAAAACAAACAAACAAACAAAAAAACCTCTGAATCTAATCTCCTTTGTTTAGCTTTCTTCTTGACCATTAGCCATAACAACTTGTAACCAACACTCTAAACAAAGGCAAACATCCATATTCCATTTTGGGGGGGGAATGTGGGCATAGTTTTTTAGGCTACATTCTGCTGATTAGGGGTGCTAATAAGAAAATTTTAGATTAGGGTCAAGTCCTGACTGGAATATTTTGTGAGGCTTGATCATCTCAGCCAGCAGTCTTGAAGCTGTTTTGGATGTAGAATTCAGAGGAAACTCCAACAGAGGTTTTCTTAAATATTGAATTACCTGGGACATCCACTTTTATTGAAGATCATTTTAGGGGGTCTTTCTTGATCAAACCTGATTTTCTTAATCCATTATGAATCCACAGCCTCTCATTTCCTGTGGAAACAAAAGCAAAACCTCTGTTCTAAAGTAACATATATTTTGACTTAAATTTTGAAGTCAAGGCATTTTAAAAATATATAGGTTGGATTAATCCAGCAGCACTTGAAATCAAATGTCTCTTAGCAGCTGTTGTTCCTTCCTCAGCCATCAAACCATTTAAAGATAAGACAATAACATATCATATCCAGATTCTTTGTGTATTTTTTATCTTTACATTGCTTTATTTTAAACTTTATTATTTTTTGAAACAGGGTTTTCTTGTGTATCTTTTTAGAGTAAGTTCTGGAACTTACTCTATAGTCCAGGCTGTCCTTGAACTCACAGAGATATACCTGCCTCTGTTGGTGGGAGACTGCTTGTTTGTTTTCAACTGCCCAGACCCAAGGCTGCTCATTTGTTTCCATCACCCACACCCTAAATAATCACACACTGTATTAATCAATATAGTGCTTGACTGATCACTTACGCATATTAATAGCTAGCTCTTGCATCTTAAATTAACTCAATTTTTATTATTTTATATTTTACCATGAGGCTTGTGATTTACTGGTACCAGTGCACAGTTGTCTTTTTTCTCTGGCAGCTATATGGTGTCTATCTGATTTTGTCTAATCTCTCTCTCTCTCTCTCTCTCTCTCTCTCTCTCTCTCTCTCTCTCTATTTTTTAGCCTGACTATATTTTGCCCTGCTATCGGCCCAAAACAGCTTCTTTATTAACCAATGGTATATACAGCATACATAGAGGAATTCCACATCATCTGCTCTTTTTTGTCTAATTAAAGAGGAAGGTTTTAACTTTAACAAAGTAAAATTACATATAACAAAACAGGTATCAAGCAAGAATTCTAGTTATAATATTTATATCTATTTTATCTTTTAACATAACTAAGGAAAATTATAATTATAACTATCTATACTTTAACTCCATTAAAGACTCTAAAAGGATATAATATTACTTAAGGTAACAGGAAGTACATTGTAAGCAACTTCCAAACTCTAGAATTGACAGAGATATCTCACTGTCTGGACAGTCAACTAAAGTTCTTTTGTAACATTCTTTTAGTCATCCATCTTTAGCCTACAGGCCTATAGTATCTGGCAGAATATTTTATGAAGCAGAAAACTTTAAAGACAGTCTTTCCTATATTGGCAGTTTGTCAGTAACTTTCCATTGTGTTCTTCAGAATGTCTGGAAGAGTCTTTTATGAAGCAGGAACCCTGAAGGACTGTCTCACCTTGTTTATGCAATGTTGGTAGTCATTTTTGTGGGTCCTACATATCCAGTTTATACATCGCTTAGTCAAGCAGTCTAGGTGAGAGCAGTTTCTTGCACAAATGGCTAGCAAACTCCATAAGGAGCATCATTGATGCCCATCATCCTCTTGAAGTATATTGGTGCTTCTAGGAGATGTGTCTTATGGTCATGAAAAGTCCTAAGTTCTTAAAACATTTTAAATGTCATATTTTATTAGTCTTTGAAAGACCTGAAGAATATCTATCTAACTGAAATATATCTCTATATATCTAGAAAAACCTAACTCACATGACTACAAGCTTGACTATTATAAAAAGACTCTCTATTAACTTTTATTTTTATTTTTTTATTGATTTTTATTGAGCTGTACATTTTTCTCTGCTCCCCTTCCTGCCTCTCCCCTCCCCTTCAACCCTCTCCCAAGGTCCCCATGCTCCCATCTTACTCAGGAGATCTTATCTTTTTTCTACTTCCCATGTAGATTAGATCTATGTATGTCTCTCTTGGGGTCCTCATTGTTGTCTAGGTTTTCTGGGATTGTGATTTATGGGCTGGTTTTCTCTGTTTTATGTTTAAAAACCACTTATGAGTGAGTACATGTGATAATTATCTTTCTATGTCTGGGTTACCTCACTCAAAATAATGTATTCTAGCTCCATTCATCTGCCTGCAAAATTTAAGATGTCATTATTTTTTTTCTGTTGTGTAGTACTCTATTATATAAATGTACCACATTTTCCTTATTTAGGTTATTTCCAGGCTCTGGTTATGACAAACAAGTATTCTATGAACATAGTTGAGCACATGTCCTTGTGGCATGATTGAGTATCCTTTGGATATATACCCAAAAGTGGTATTACTGGGGTAAAGGGAGCACTCCTGCATTGCTGGTGGGAAGGCAAGCTGCTACAGACCCTTTGGATGTCAGTGTGGAGATTTCTCAGAAAATTAGGAAACAACTTTCCTTATAACCTATATTTTTAATTATACATTACATTTTAAATGAGCTACATAAATACAATACCTTTGTTAAGAGCAGAAATATACATATAACAAAACTGACCTTAAATTTGTAGCAGTAGAAAAAGATTCATACCAATGAAAAGTATTTATCTCTATAGCATATCTCTCTTTAAACATAAACAAACATTTATAAACAATATTTGGGAATTTGGGCAAAGTTTTCTCTAAACTGCTTTCTGTTTTTTGTTGGGCAAGGTAATTTTAGGGGTTCATGGAGACCTTTTGTGGGGTCATGGTCCATCAAACCATATTAGTTTAGAAGGAATCTACAGGTTCCCATCTTTTGTGGATACACCAGTAGAACCTCTTTTCCAAAGCTACATATCCTTAGACCAAAATTTTGAAGTCAAGATACCTTTAAAGTACATACATTGGTTTAACTTGGAAGCTCATAAAATGACATGTCTCTCTGTACTTAGCTCATTTACAGTCAAAAATTTAATGAAAACACAATACTATACATAATCCAGACTCTCTGTGTATTTTTTATTTTTATGTGGCTTCTTTTCTTTTTTTACTTCTTTACTCTATGACTGTCTGTATTCTGTCTCTTTAAAGACTTTGTTTTATTTTTTAAAACTTTTTACTGTTTTATAACTTTTTTTTCTTTTTCAAGCCTACATACATTTATCCAACACTGTGACCCATTTAAAGGTCTATTTTTATTTGTCTTTATTGCTTATCCGTGACCCTTTTTTGACCAGGACCACTTTTTAAAATGCTAAGTGGCTTGACTAAGGCCACTTTGATTTTTGGCTCTGCCCAGTCCAACATGACAGAGGTCTGTTTACCACCTCTGCAAAACATGCTCACAGTCTCATTTTCAGGCACACAGTGGGTCTATGTTGCCATTAAACAAGTTGCAAGTTGTCACAAACCCCATTTAAATGCTCCATATCTGGATCTCCTGAAAGAGTCAAAACCATATGGGCTGGCAAACCAGGAAACCACTGTTTTTAAAGAAGCTCTGCAGTTTTTACAGATTTTTTTTTAAAGGAACTGCATCTCTGCTTGCCACCAGCAAACAGAGACTATCTTAAAAAAAATTATGTAACTACCAAGAAACTGTGCTTGGCTCTCTTTTTTATGGGTCTAGAAGCCCTCTTTCTTCAGTGCTTTTCTAGGTCTTATGTGGATCCGTGCCCCACATTGGGTGCCATTCTGTTGGCAGGAGACTGCTTATTTGTTTCTGGCCATCCAAACCCGAGGCTGCTTGTTTGTTCCCAGATGCCCAGACCCAAAATAATCACAGATACTGGATTAATTAAAGCACTGCTTGACCAATCACTTAGGCTTATTGCTATCTAGCTCTAACATCTTAATTTAACCCAATTTTATTATTTTATATTTTACCACAAGTCTTATGGTTTGCCGGTATTGGCATGCAGGTGTCTTTCTCCTTTTGTGGCTACATGGTGTCTCAGGGAGACTTGACCTACTCTCTCTATATAGTTCTTTTAGCCTGACTATATTCTGCCCTGCTATAGGCCCAATAAAGCTTCTTTATTAACCAATGGTATTCACAGCATACAGAGGGGCATCCCACATCATTTACTGTGTGGTGGCAGAAGTTACTACAATCATTGAGAATTTGCCAATTAAGTGCATTGATATTTTTGCCATTGATTTGTATGGAAGAAGAGAGGGAAGGTCACAAAATGAAACTCCATTTGAGGGCATTTCTATAAACTCTACAAAGGAGTTGAGTGAGCAGAAGCTGTGAGACTGCAGGGGTGAAGGGAGAAAGTGTCTTTAATAGAGAAACCCAGATGGGTGTACCAGGCCCAAGATGAGAGATGCAAGTGGCTGAGGTGGATAAAGTATCTTGTGACAAGCATCCAGGGCATCCCCAAGTGAAATAGAAAACTTGTCAAAGTGAAAGATGTTTCAAATCACAGAGGAAATTTGTCCCTTTTTCTTGTCATTGGAGCCCAGTCGGGATGAGAGGAGCTTGCTGGCACACTGGTGTGGTTTTTGGAATAACAGTAAACAACACAGGTAGCTCAGGATGATACTTCCTTGTTAGCAAAGAAGAGTAGAGGGATCAGGAGGAAAGGGAGATGTTCTTGTGGGCATAGCAGGCCAGAGGCATAGCAGGCTACAGGGTCCAGAGAGATACTCACATGGAGGGCATAGCATGCCAGACCCCAGAGATAAGAGATAGATGGTAGAGGGGAGTAGCACCTGAAGAATCAAACTCTAGAATTTAGAATCAAATTTTATGAGTGGGAGAAGCCAACAGAAGCAAATGATGCATACATACCTTAGGAGAGTCAGATCAGCACCTTGGTTCAGAACAGCTAAGTTCCTTAAAGAGGGAACTCATTTATTCTGGCTTCTGTACCAGACAAAAAAAGAAAAGAAACTAAAAGGATAGGAACATGACTGGTCCCAGGTTTCAGTATCAGCTGAATGAGAAAAGAAAGAAAGAAAGAAAGAAAGAAGAAACAAAGAAAGAAAAGGAGATGACAGCTCTTAGGTGTAGTAGAGGAGAATGTTTGTTGTAAATAAAAGATAAACAGAGGCAGGGACATCTGGGAGAGTCCAGAGTGGACATGAACTTGAGCCATGTGATGAGACATGAGGGGAAAGGAGAGGGGAGAGAGGGGAACCAGGTGCAGCAGCCAGGAGGCCCATAGAGGAGCAGAAGAAAGAAACAGGTAAGCAAAATGGTTAGATTATTTAGGGAAGAGCAACTGGAGTAAGGGCAGCCCAGCCTCAGGCTGGAGAAGTTTAGAGTAGAGGGTGGACTATGCCAGTCATACCCTGTAACAGGTAGGAACTGAGGGATGCAGGGAAAACCTGGAGGCCAGTGTCTGCTTTGATATGTTACATATACAGCTCAGCATTTTACCCCATGTTTAAAACCTATCACTTTCAATGGACCCTACTAAGTGCTCATGAGAAGGAATGAAGAGGGAAGAACAGGAGACAATAAAAGATTGATATGAAAAATTGTCTAATTCCTGTACCTCTTTCTTAATTTTACACACAGTTCATGCAATGGAGAAATATGGAAAAACTTCCTTTGGTGCAGGCAAACACACATTATTCTTGGGAGAGGAGAGAGAAAAGGAGGATGAAAGCCATTTGTTCATGTGAGTGAGGTAGGAAACTCTCCTTTTACAGTCATGAGCAAGTACAGAGTATATGGTTGGTGTGATAAAAAAAATACCATACTCATATCCTAGAGGCCTTGCACCGAATAATATTAAACAGCAATGTACTGTGTATGAAGGGGCAAGAATATAATCTCACCAATGTTCTCAAGAATTTCAATAATAAAGCTGAAAGCCTCTACTTCAGGGAGAAGGGCAGAAAATTATCTTGTAGCAGAAATCCTCCTCAAATAGAAGAAGGAATTTTGTTGTCATATGAGTGTAAAGATTTCTAAGGAGCCTGTAAGTATACTAGTAAAATGCTGAAATGAGGCAAGGAAAACAGAAATGTCCCCATGTACTGTCACAATGAATGGCATGCTGTGTAACAATAATACTTTGCACTGGAGGAGGTAGGAGGATATGGAGGAAATGCATGTGACAGAAACTACTGAAAACTGAGAGTAAAGGAGGAAAACATGGACAAAATCTCCCATACCTCACATTAAGCAAAAGCCAACATATCCTACCACTGGAAGAATTTTATGTTCTCTAAAGTTAACTATAACAACAAAATAAAAATCCCTCTAGACTTGTGATTAAAGTGGCTTAATTACTCCATATTAGTGGACTGCCAGAGGATAGCTGTGCTCATTTCTCAGTGTAACTACTATTTAGCTCAGTTTCTACACACAATCTGCCATTCAAATAAAAATTATGAAGCTTGCATAAAAGAAAACAACAATGATAGGAAATAAAGATCAGTAAATTCAGCCAGACCCTGAGATTACCTTCTCAATATTAGAACAATAATAGGGTATTTTAAATGATCTTAATTAAGTAAAAGTAGCACAAGATGTGGATAGCATATATTAACAAATTCAAAGTTTAATCAGAGAGGTAAACTGGAGAATTAGGAAGTTAAAATACATATAAAACCACTAGAGGTAAAAGCATGTTTATCAATAGACTAGAGAGACCAGGCAACAAAGTCATAAATGTAATGATATTCTAATAGAAATGACTAAAACAGAAATAAAAAGAATTACAAAGTGTATAGACCTAGAATATTCCAGAGATGTTGAAAAATATCAAAGAGCTAATGTGTTGGGTCCCTTGAGGACAGGCCTTCACATCCCAACTTGATCTGTTTTGCACTCTTGTGGTTGGTTGAAAACAGGAACAAAAACAGGAACAATCTGGTGTTTTCGGCAATGTTTTCTAAGGATGTTTACCCCTAAGCCATGTAAGTTGCAGTGGGAGCTTCCTGCTTTTCCTGGCTCAGCCTCCCCTGCTGAGGGCTATATACGTGTGAGAAAGTGGAATAAAGGCTTGTCTGCAAAACCTCAAGTTGTGTTGTGTGTTAATCCCGATGTCCCTCGCTCAGAAGAACTACAGTTGCTGTGCTGGTGCAGCACTAATGAAAATGTAATTGGCATACCAGAGGAAGTAGAATAGAAAATTTGAGAAAACTGGTAGGGAAATTCTAATGTCACAAATATAGTCTGCCACAAATCTGAGGAAGGAGTGCTACAACAAAAAATAAATGTGGGCATATGACTCAGTGGGTAATATATGAGGACCAAAGTTTAAATCTCCAGCATCCACAAAAAAAGCTGAATATAGCTATGTGTGCCTATAACCCTAACATTGGGAATCCGAGACAGGCTGATCATGGAAACATTTTGGCCAGCCAGCTTAGCTAAAATGGTGAGCTTCAGGTTCTGTAAAGGCAATATGATGAAGAGTTATAGAGGAAGACACCTGGCATCTTCTTTTGGCCTCCATACACAAGCATATGTGTGTACACACCCCCATACTAATGTGGATATAGACCACACACACATACACACAGAAGGGGGGGAAGAACATAAGAAAAAGGAAAACGACTAGTAGAAGTTGGGAATCTACCTAAAGAAATAAATGGTAGTGAAAACAATAGACATAGTGGACAATAAAATTACTATTCTTATTCTTCAATATTAAAATTATTTTATGCATTTGCATATATGTCTGCCTTAGGTCTTCTATTTCTATGAAGAGACACCAGGACAACAATGACTCTTATAAAGAAAACATTTAATTTGGGCTAGCCTACAGTTTCAGAGGTTTAGTCTATGACAATTCATGGGAGGAAGCATAGCAGTGTGCCAGTAGACATGGTACTGGGGAAAGAGCTGAGAGTTCTACATCTTGATCTGCAGTAGCTTTGGGACAAAATTATCTCAGGGCCTGTACCTTGAGGACTGTAGGAGGGAAAAGCCTGGCTCGAGTTTGAAGGATAGTCTCAAAGTTACGAAGTGAGGATGAGACAACAAAATCTAGGTAGGCATCTCTCCAGCCAGAGGGAGGGCTTGGCTGTCTCTCATTGGCTGGAGTTACCCCTGCATCACATCAGCCCATATAATGTCACTTAACCTATATAAGCTGACACTCCCAGTAATAAACCAAGTTCCTGCTTTGACTTGACTCCCTATCGCATCTGATTGTCCTGCATCACGGTGCTGCGGAATGGGCAGAGAGCACACTCACCTTTCTCTGAGGAATAAGGCTAAGGAGGCCTGGCAACTGGCACCCAGCATGGTGCTTGACTGGTCCCAGGGCTAAGCCATCGATCAAGGTAAGTGGGACCCCACAATGAGTAATGCAACGTCACACAAAAATGACCCAGCGTTTAAGGCACTGGGATATATGCTATTCTTCCAAGGCCTGGAATTGTCAGACCACAATGAGATCCAGGCATGAGAAGATATAATTACCCTGGCCCCCTGGGTATCCACTGGGAATCTTTTCTCATGGGATACATGTAACCCAGTGGAGACTCTGGCCAGAGAAAGGGAAAAACACTTTGATATACGCCCACCATTGGGATTCTATTCAACTATTATGGCCCTTAAGGCATGTTTTCACCCCGCTGCTCTGCCTCCCCCAACAGTGGGTAAGGAAAAGGCCAGAGACCAGGAGATGTCTAAAGAATCTGAAAATAAACAACTGGCTAAGATGGTGGGGGAGAAGGAGTCAGGCAAGGAGCAGAAAAAGGTCAAAGACTGGGAGAGGTCTGAAGAATCCAAAAGTAACCAATTAACCAAAAGAACAGGAGAAAAGGAGACAGACGAGGGGGAAGATGAAAAATGGACACAATTTACTGAAGAGCAGTCCCAGGGGGCAAGAATACGGATAAACAGAGGCAAAGACAAAAATGAAAGTAGATATTGTCTGTGATGAGTAGCAACTGCCTCCTATTGTCCCCAGCCACCTTGGAAAAGATAAAATGGGAGAGAGGAATGGGACAAATAATAGGGCACCACCCTTGCCAGGAGGAAATGAATATACCAGCCTCTGGGAGAAACCGCAAAGTTGGGGCTCTCATACAGAGGAATGTGTGGCAGAGTCATTTGGGGATCCTAACCCTACTTATGCCGAGGTCTATAGGGCTAAGGCTTATGGACCCCAAGCCTTCCCAGTCAATGTTACCCCTGACCCCAATTGCCCCCTATCCTGGAATCTTTGGGAATAAGGACCTGAAAGATTTAAGAAACACAGTGGCTGAGGATGGCCCCAACTCCCCTTGGGTCATGACCCTCCTGCAGGAGGTAGCCTACCATCCTTGTGTCCCCAAGGAGTCGTATAATCTGGCTAAGGCCACCCTGGGGGAAATCCCAATATGTTAAATGGACGGCCTTCTTTAAGATGGCCTGTTGCACTAGGGCAGAGTTCAATAAAGTGGCCAAGCCCCCAGTTCCCATCACTCATCCGATGTTAAGTGGTATAGGGGAAGGCTTTTCCACTGGGGTCCAACAAGCCACGATTGTGGCTCCATATCAGGACCAAGTTAGACGTGTAGTCCTGGAGGCCTGGACCAAGCTAGAGGAGGGACCCACTGAGTCATCTATAGCTGGCACAATGCAAAAACCAGGGGAACCACTTCCGGACTTTATTGTCCATGTGCAGACCAGCCTTGAGGGGAAATTGCCCCCCAGTGGGCTTAGAGACCAATTTACTAAGCTCCTAGTCTGGGAAGGTATGAACCAAGATACTAAGATGGCTTGTGCTTGCCTTATGGAAGGGTCCATGAATCAATGGGTTGTGGCATCGCAGAATGTCAGGAACCAGTCACATACCAACCAGACTCTTGTGGTGGCCCTTTAGGCCCAGACCCAAACTCTAGCCTCTTCTATTACTCAAGCCCTGGCAGCTGGACAGCAAAAGCAAACACCTGGGAAATGTTTCTTATGTGGTCAACTGGGGCATTTTAAGAGGGATTGCTCATAAAAGGGCAACAAAACCCAGGTGTGGAAGGGACCCCTTCCATATCCCTGCCCTCACTGCCACAAGGGGTACCATTGGGGCTCAGAATGCTGCTCCAAATTTGATATAAATGGGAAACTCATTGCAAACCAACCTTTAAACTAGATGGTAGGCGCATTCCAACCCCCTTAAACAAAGGAAGGAAAGATGCACCTTCATTTAACTGGACCATTCCAATGGTAGAGGGGTTCTGATCCAATATGACTATGATCTTTGGGGGACAAAGATTCCAATGCCTGATAGATACGGGAGCTGACAGGATTGTCCTCAGAAAGGAAGAAGTCCTGACCAGCTGGGGTCTCATAACCAGGCTGCCTATCATGGGGGTTGGGAGAAGGTCATGTCCCAAGAAATAGTCAGTCCCATAACTTGGGTGGGGCCAGACAGAGAGAAAGGAAAAGTTCAGGCCTCTGATCCTCCCAGCATTGTCTGCTAACCTCCTGGAACAAGATTTGTTAGGTCAAGTGGATACCATTATTACTACTGACCACCTAGCATTTTATGATGATAAAACTGAGCAAGGTGTCATCAGGCAGACACCTGACACCTGGATTCACCCCCAAAAGTAGAGACTACTGCCTCCAGAGTCCCCCCCATTTGGTGGGCACCTGGTAAGCCAGTATGGGTTGAGCAGTGGCCATTACCTGAATTAAACTTAAGATGCTGAAGGAAATCACCAGAAATCTGCTTAAAGAAGGACAATAAGGCCCTCGATGAGCCCCTGAAACAGCCCTGTGTTTGTGATACATAAGCATAATGGGACCTGGAGAATGGCACAAGACCTATGAGCAATCAATGCCCATATGGAGCTAGCAGGGGCCCCTTTAAGTGGCCCTGGGTCCCAGAAATCCCCTCCCAGTTTCACCTCACTATAATTGATCGAAAGGACTGCTTCTTCTCAATTCCTCTTCATGGGGAGGATTGCAAAAAGTTCACCTTTTCCATTCCTACAGTTAACTCCTCTCAACCTGATGAGAGATATGAATAGACTATTCTCTCACAGGGGATGGCCAATAGTCTTACCTTTTGCCAACAGTATTTGTATAGTATCCTCTATCCTTATTTTGATAAAGATAATACCCTCCTATATGTTTATGTGGATGATCTGATCATTGGGCATTTGGAGAAACCAGCGCTAGCTCCCTGGGTAACCTCTATTGTTTTTTTTTTTTTTTTTTTTTTTTTTTTT
>PVIU01017138.1:0-42786 GCA_004026605.1 Ondatra zibethicus
GCAAACATCTTGCTAAAAGTTTCCTGATAATGTTGTTCTTCTCATGTTTCAAGAGAACTATTGGCTTTTTGTGTCTGGGGTATGTTGTTTTGTTGTTGCTGCTGCTGCTGTTGTCGTTTTGAAACAGGATATTTCTATGTAGCCCTGGCTGTCCTGAAAGTCACTAGGTGGACCAAGCTACCTTCCTAGTGCTGAGATTAAAAACATGCACCACCACATCTGACCAAAAGAAATATTGTTAATTATACTTTATAAATACATTGAAAGTTCATGTTAAAAGTGCCAGTAAAGCATGCTTGACTTAAAAGCTCTGTTTTCATGAATGTAATTATATACTAGGCTGTATTCAGATTCTAAAGTTTGCAGAGATAGTAACATAAATTAAAAATATATTTTCATAGTTAATTATTAAAGGGCATTAATTTATCTCAGGTGTTATAATTACTAAAATGTTATTTTAAAAATGTCTTCAGATGTTGTTCAAATACAAGATGTAAAGTTAGTTTTAAATTTTTCTTAATTTCTTTCCAATACCTTCTCATTATACTAGAAAAGAAAGTCATAAAATTCCTTTTACTGTAAGAATGAACTTATTCATATTTACACATAGATCTCATCTTGTAACAAAGCTCTATGTGCTTAGAATCCTGAAAACCTCATCCTCTATTTCCATCCAGAAGACACACAACTAATTTCCAGAAAAGTTATCACAATATATATAAAATTTTTTATTTAAATAAATATATGAATATATATAAATATATAAACTATTTATACACCTGGATGATGCTTTTAAGCATTTGCAGATTTAACTTGTTTCGAGTCCAAATGCTTTGGGAACATTAATGCAGAAGCATTTGCCTATCAGTGCTTGCCTCCCAGTTTTAAATTCCCTTTCCATAGATATCCAGTCTTGTTGATGCTGCACCAGATTTCAAACACGGTGAATGTAACAATGATGAATGCCCTGGTGTCAATTGCAGCCTATGTCCTGTTCCATGCTAGGAGCAGCAGAATGAGGCAAAAGCCCACAGCGGTCCTGCCTGGAGAATAAATGAATTAGAAGACATGTTTGAAAGTCATACCATTTTTCTTTTAAAGTACAGACTTCTTGCAAGACAAATGGCAAAAATGAAGATTTAGCACAGCCATGGCAACAGCAAAAGTGCTCTGAAAACATCTTTCTACCCATCATTCTTTTCTGACGAAATGGCTCTGATAGAGTAAGAGCCTCAGCAGGGTGGTCGTAAACAAACCATATTTTCTCTGCCCATTATTCTTGGGCCACAGTTGCAACACTTTGATACTTTTGCTAGAAAAATATTTCCTTTTCCTAATTCTGTCCCTTGGGAAAGATTACCACAGTCTCATAGCTTCAGAAATGATTTCTTCTGAAAGGAAATCCAGCTGAACTATTTATTATGCCCCCAAAGTGTAGACTAATAGATTAACTCTGTAAGCCTGAAGTGCAGTTACTAAATAGATGGGAAATAAAAATGAAGAGCCATTTATTTTAGCTGCAAATTTGAAAATAAAACACTTGTTGGGCTACAGACAAAAACCCTGCAGATACAAAATCTTAGAGGTTTTGGTGAGGCCGGGAAGAAAATATGCACACCCCATGCCAAAGGGGATAGAATGCTCTGTCTTCAACCCTAATTCCAACCATTATTTCAGAACAAAAGAACCACATTATACCACAAAGGATATTTTATAGATTTTTATATATAAAAATGTTACTTGTAATATCAAATCCCAAGTAAAAATGGAAACAATAAACCAGGAAAACATGCTCAATATAATATAAAACAATGTATTTTATACTATTTTCACTTAATGTTTGCGAACAAACTGACTTCTGTAATTCGGGATGTTTCTGGTGAGTTTTACGACGACTTAAATTGTGAAGGTATAGGGATGGCTGGTTAAAGAAAACAGAAATCAATCCAATGGCCTCATGTTCATATAGAATATAACCATTAAATTGCAAAGCTCAGAGGGCTGGAGAAATGACTCAGCAGTTAAGAGCACTGGTTGCTTTTCCAGGATACCCAGGTTCAATTCCCAGCACCCCCATAGAAGCTCACAACCACCTGGAACACCAGTTTCAAGAGATCTGAAGGCATCAGGAAACACGTGGCACACAGACATACATGAACACAAAAATTTCATACAGAGAATAAAATACACATGTATTTTATATATATGTATTATATATATACATATATATGAGATGGGCTTAGTTCCCTTGCTAATTCCATAATTTTTATAAAATTTAAACAATCTTAAAGTTGTTTAGTCTCTGTCACTTTTGATGTTGCTTTTTCTTCTTCCCCTAAGACAGGGTCTCACTATGTAGCTCTGGTTGTCCTCAAATCTCACTATGTAGATGAGCAGTCTGGCCTCAGACTCACAGAAATCCACCTGCTTCTGCCACAAGTACTGGAATTAAAGACATACACCACTACACCCTGCTTAGAGATCATCTTTTGAAGTATTGAGAAAAGAAATACTTTTCTTTTTATCCTTGAAAAATACATATAACAAATACACTGTATGCAAAGAAACTCAGTCATCCCAGTGAGAAAGATAAGCCAAGAGGTAAAATCAGTAGAAATCAGAATAAATGCCAGTGGAACATGATAATTTGCTATACAAGTGACCACAAAAATGCTGAGTCCATAAAAGGAAGCTATCCCAGAAGATTACCGTGGTTAAAAGAAACTGCATAAAGGGAGAGACTGGATTTCTCTTTGAAGGTGGAATGGGATTTAGATGAAGAGGGTAACAGTAGAGACTGAGAAGCCTCAAATAGTTTGGAAGCCACTGTTAGCTTTGGCCGCTCCAGAGCTTGGAAAAGTGTTCATTTCTTCCTCACATGCTAACACAAACCTTCATTTTCCACCACATTTTCACTCAAGAGACCAAGACACTTTTCTTCCATGGATCTACAAGTCATCAGAAGTTTGTCATAAGAAAGAATGTATTTTTTAAAAAATATACGTACTTCTCTGAAACGCTTGTGACATGTAATTCTTTTCTTTGCATAATCCAACTAAAGGAAACTCTATTCTAAAACAGTTCAGAGCTGTTTTACTTTTCTACAATACCAAAGACACATAATTTATATTCTCTATCCCCCCTCTCCGTCCTCCTTCTCTCTCTCTGTCTCTCTCTCTCTCCCCTCTCTCTTTCCTAAAGCAAATGAAAGATTATTCAAGAAAGAAAAGCATCAACCAATTAAATCTTATTTAGTGTAATTCAAGCATGGGTCTAGGCTCCATCCCAAGCAGGCAGCAGAGGCTATATGAGTTCAGAAAGATGCAAGAGTGAAGGGGTTATGGCATCCTCCCCTATAGTTGAGGAAAGCTTATAGTTAAGCAAAGTTAAAGGCAGGGGAGTCTCTACATGGAGGCCAAGAGATTCCATTGCGTTAAACTGTGAAAGTAAAGTCTGAATTGTGTTTGGAGACCCCAAGATGTTGGGGATGCCTGATCTATGGGATACCTGCCAAGGAGATCTTCAGACCAGGAGAGGAATCAGTCCAAGAGAGAGAGAGATGTGTGCTATAGTCAGTCAACAAAACTGGAAGGGAAGAACTATCTTTTTTGGCCCAGTATTTCATCACTATCACCAATCCATCCTTTTGGAATGAAAATGTATACTTTGTGTCATTGTATGTTGGAAGTTTGTAATTTGATTTTTTATTCCATGGGGAGTTACAATTAAGAGATTTCTTTGAGTAGCAGAAGAAATCTGAACTTTTAAACTATGTTGAGACTGTGAAAGACATTAGCGATTTTTGAAATTGAACTAAATGCGTTTTGCCTTATGATGTGGCCAGGAACCTATATGGGCCAGAGAATGGAATATGGTGGTTTGAATGAAATTGGCCACCATAAGCTCTTATATTTTAATGTTTGGTTCACAGTAGGTGGAACAATTTGGGAAGGGTTAGGAGGTGTGGCTTTATTGAAAAGGGTGTATACATTTTGAGGTTTCAAAAGCCCATGCCATTTCCAGTTATTCTCTCTATTCTCCCTTTTTCTATCTGTGTGTGTGTGCGTGTGCACGCACGCATGCATATGTGAGTATCTCATGTTACATGTTGTTGCAACATGAAAGCTTTCAGCTCCTGCTCCAACCCGATGCCTGCTGCCTGCTTCCAGGCTCACTGACATGATGGGCAAGGACTCTACTATCTTCTGGAACCATGACCACCAAACTAAATGCTTTCTTCATGAGTTGCCTTGATCATGGCACTTTGTCACAGAAGTAGAAAAGAAACTAAGACAGCATCCTTAAACATTGCTTGATTCCTTTTTTTATTTCATGAGTGCATAAACCAATGACTAAAACAATTTTAACCAGTTTTGAAAAAAGTTAAGTAAGCTATCTTTGTGAACATGTAATAAGCTTAAGATTAATGAAGCTTTCAGTCTTAACTTTAAACTATAAGTCATCTGCAGAGCTCATGAAAGTGTTGCTGTGGTGATTTATGAAGATTAATAAGTTGATCTACAGGAGCAGTTCCTCTTCTTTTGGCGGAACTCTAATCTGAGCCAGTCTGGAATAATGTCTGTGTTTTCAAACATCTGTTTATACTTTAGTGTGGGTTTCTACCCTGCCAATGCACTTCCATTGCAGCTGAGGTGTGCTGCTTCTAGATCACATGTGTGAAACACACTCTCTCCATTCCTACCTATCTGCTAGTAGAACATATCAGTGATGGCAGGGGAGCATTGGCCATGTGCTACATGCCATGAGAACAGGATGCTGAAGGAGGCAAACATACTGCATGGTAGAAAGACTGGAGTGTTTGAGGATGCACACCAGACTTTGAGTCCCTGGACTGCATACCAGACCTTGAGAAGACAGATACATGACTCTGTACCTTGTTCAACCCTTATCTCATTTGTACACATGCTCTAATTAACACCTTTGCCTGTCTATCTTTATAACTGTTCTTCCTCACATCCCAAAACTGGTTTCACAAAACACTTACCTGAAAATAAGTGGGATAGCTAGAGATCTCAAAGAGTAAAGGCATTTGATTCCAAACCTGATGACCTGAGTTGATACCAGGGCCCATGTGCTGGAAGCAGAGAACTACCTACAAGATGTTTTTCAACCTATACAATAATAATAATTAATAATAATAGGAAGCATATTTTTCTTCTGAAAAATCTTCAGTGTCCTACAAATAACTGGCTGGTTGCTTCCTCATGTTGACATATAGGTCAAGAACATATAAGAACATATAGAATGTATACGTGTTAAAGTTTGGGAAGGAAAACAACAAACACTCTGGATTCTTTTCTTCTTCCATCCTTCCTGCTTTTTTGTTATTTTTTTTTTGTACTAGGCACTAATGTTAGAGCCTTGTACATGTTAAGAGTGTATTCTTTCCTGATCTATATCACCAACATACATTTAAGTTTTAATTTTTAAGCAAGGTCTTGTTAAGTTGTTCAGTCTCATCTTGAACTTGTTTTGTAGCCCAGATGACCTTTGAATTTGCATCCTCTGGCCTTAGTTGACAGTCCTTGTATTTCTGTCCTGCCTTAACCTTCTAAGTAGTTGAGATCATGTGTGTCTGCATCACCAGACCTGGCTAACATTCTGGAATTAGTCTCATAACTTTAACGCTTCCACTGGGACTTAAATATGAAAGATACCTTCCATATTATCAAATTTTAAACTAACAAACACTATTTTCATTCTATTATATAAGTCAGATAGCTAAATACTGAAAGTCAATAGCAGCTTTTCTACACTGTTTATTCAAAGAATTGCCATGTGTTCAGTGCTTATAAATGTATATGTCTTTTAAAAATCAGAATCTGTTAGAACTGTATTACATATCAATGCCACATTTACCCTTCCACCCATGGATAAGAATACATTGGTCATGACTTCACTTCTTCAATGCAGGAAAACCACTTCAAGTTTAGTAGCAAAGGTAAACTCATTTAATATCCTTTGTTCAAAAGCACAGCAGAGACAGAATCCTTCTTGTAAATTGCTTCAGTAAATGCTACTCCTCTAGGATCCATCATCCCTGACCCTTTTCTTATTATTTAAATCTTTCACACAATCCCTCTGACCCAGCCTAGTTTCACCATCACTGTTTAGTTGCTTAACACTGTTTGGAGATTCTGCTTAAATTTCTAGCTCCTCTTCCAGTGTGCTCCACAACTTAGGGCTTTGACTCACATCCACCAAAGATTGATGCCTTGGTGTAGAGGAAGTGTTACTGGGGAGTGACAAGCGACAACGAAGGCTCTTCTGCTTTACCTGTTCCTCTGACCTACCATGTACAGTAGCTTCTCAAGTGCCTTCTTCCAAACAAGATTAAAATAGTTTGTAGATTTTTACGTGAAGGTACTTCTATTTATTTGGGGCAGCACAGAATGCATATGGAGGTGAGAGAACAAATTGTGGAAGTCAGTTCTCTCCTTCCACTATGTGGGTCCAATATGAATTGTCAGACTCAGCAGCATTCTCCTTTATCTGCAGAACCAATTTGCTAGCCCAAGTCACTATATCTTAAAAATAAACTTAATATTTTGGATATGTATAATCCTGAGTTTTATAGAACTGTTAATAAATAATAATTTATATTCTTCCTTCTGGAACCTTGCAACACAGGCAAGACAGTAGCCAACATACAGAAAAAAATTCTGAATGGAGTCCAAGTATCCCCAATACTGAGGAAACTGAATAAGTATACAGTCTTCTATCTCTTAGCGCAGTCCTGGTTTAACTTGTTCATACCCCACTAAAGTGAAGGCATATTCTTGGCTTTATTCTAAACTTCATTTAAAAACCTCAAAACATTTCAATTTGAATTTTCTAGATTTCTAAGATTGTTTGATATTATGCAATTTTCCATAATAATCATTTGGGTCTTAATCATTTTAAATAATCTAACATAGTAAAAATTTATGAATCAAGACCAATGTATTTACTTCTATGGACAAAAAATGCATAATTTGTGCAAAGGTCTGGAGGAATACAATTGGTGTCCACAAAAGGAAGGCACAGTAGCACACGATCATGCATTTCATCCTTTTTTTTCATCTGTGTCTTTGAGTTGAGAAATGAAATATATACAGAGAAATAAAGCAAAGCAAGAAAAAGGGGCATTGATTTTTTTTCCAAATTTCAATACAGAATATTTTGCATTATTGCTAGACTAAGGTCTTTCATATAGAACTGGGCCATGTTTGAAGATGAGTTAAGAGACTGAAAGAATAAAAATAAAACATTGTTATTAGACTATCAATTCCAAAAGCACCATTTGAGCATGGTGTGATGGATCAGACATTTGTTTTCCTGACCTCTGATACTTCAGGGTTTCATCAACATGCTGCGCCCTCACTAATCTAACTGTGTGAGCCCAGCATTGCCACGGAGTCTTTCCTGCACACGTTCAGTCTCAAACTTCCCCAATTTCATCTACAATAAACAGCACATGTGTCATCATGCTAAACTCTATTGAGAAAACATTTGTGAATGGGTTTGTGTTAGACTGCAGCTGTTTCCCATTAGACATGGGAAAAGCTTATTCATATTTTCAGTTAGAAAGTCTGAATGGCTGCATTATTTGCCTCCATGTCTCAACATTTACAGAATTTTTACTAGTACCTTAAATGTTATGGAATGCATATGTTATTCTTTATATGAAAAATGAGTTTAACCCCACATAAATCCACAGTTCTCCAAATAGCAGCAAATATATACCTTTTGAATTTCAATTATTCCAATAGAAAGAACTGAAAGTTAAACAATTTGGATTTCCATTACCCTGTACCATTCTGATCTGTCTCACACAGGTCAAAATGAATATGTATTAATAATGGGATTTTGTCCGTGTGTACAAATATGTGCATCTCTGATTCTGTATGTTGCTTGTGCTTCTTTTTTGCCTTCCACTGTTTGTATACTGGCTTTATTCTATTCTGATTTGTTCTTATTTATTTATTTTAGAAGCATATTTATTTTCTAATGAGATAGAAAAATAGGGGTGAGGATTTGAGTGAGTAGGGAGGTGGGGAAGATCTGGGAGAAGTTAGGGGATGGGAAACCATAATTAGAATATGTTGTATTTTTAAAATCTATTTTCAATTACAAAAAGAGAAAATAGGGTTCTCAAATTTTTCTCTTGATGAAATAAAATACAAATATGAGATTTGTGCCCTGATATCAAAAGACTATATTATAAAATATCCAAATGATTATAAATAAATCTAGGTTTTTCAAGTAAAGAAATCTATATATAAATCTAGAGTTATTTTTTAAACTGGCTTCTAAAACCTGTCTTTCAGGGTCTTATTAAAAATCACCCAGTTATTCTCCCTTTTCTCTGTTCTTCAATTTTAAGTGTATTTTAAAATGATTTCTAATTGCTTATCTCCAAATGTAAAACAAAAATCCAAAGCAACTGGCACTGATTTAAGCATTTACCTCAGGACCTGTTCAGTCATTCGTTTGACTTCTCTTTTCCTTGAAAAGTTCAGGCTCAAGTTTTGCTCAAGGAACTCAGCAGTGACTGGAGAGGCTGGAGGGCGCTGTGTGAGGGACGCCACATTCCCCTCTAAGCCAGATGGAGACTTTGTGCAAACAAGAGAGATAAGGAGAGGAGACAAAAGATGCAAGGCGTTGAGAAGGGTACCTACCTGAGCTTGCCTTCTATGGTGACAACCATTTGTGGGATCTGCAAATTATTTATGCAATTTTGAAGTTAATTTTGATGATCATACAGAAGTGA
The DNA here is from genome assembly GCA_004026605.1 of Ondatra zibethicus. Taxonomy (NCBI): domain Eukaryota; kingdom Metazoa; phylum Chordata; class Mammalia; order Rodentia; family Cricetidae; genus Ondatra; species Ondatra zibethicus. The sequence goes on from PVIU01017138.1 coordinate 8,774, forward strand.
ATGATGAAAGAAGAAAAAAGATCTGGAGGCTACTTCACAGTCTCCCATAGTATTTCGGGGGAGGGGGGGATATGGTGTCTTAGATGAAGTTGCAGAAGTGGAGGAGGTGTGACATATGTGAAAATAGGTCACACACATTTAAGGTAAAATGAGCCTGTATTCATACTTGATAAGTTATGAAGTTTTTAGGAGAGAAGTCAAGCATGACTTAAATGCTGTTGAGAATGTCGGGGGAATCCTGTGTCATTTCCCAGCTGCCCTGACTCGAAATAATCACACAGAAACTATAATAATTGCAATACTGTTTGGCCAATAGCTTAAACGTATTTCTGGCTAACTCTTATATTTTAAATTAACCCATTTTTATTAACCTGTGTATCGCCATATAGCTGTGGCTTTCTGGCATGGTTCCGGTGCGTCTGTCTCCTGTGAGTGGCTATATGACATGGCTTCTCTCTGACTCTGCTTTCTCTCCCTCTACATCTCTGTTTGTATTTCCTACCTGGATTTACTCTGCTAAGCCATTGGCCTAAAGCAGCTTTATTCATTTACCAACAAAAGTAATACATAGACAGAAGGACTTTCCACACCAATAAAGGACTGCTTCTTATTGGCTTGCTTCTCCTGACTTGCTGAGACTCCTTTCTTATAGAACCCAGAACCACCAACTTGGGGGTGACCCTACCTAACATCAATCACAAATTAAGAAAATATTCTACAAACTTGCCTATAGCACAGCCTTATAGATGTATTTTCTCAGTTGAGGTTTTCTCCTCTTAGACTTCTCAAGCTCGTGCCAAGTTGATATTAAAACTAGCCAGCACAAAGGTATTTGACCTTTGGACTATAAAAAGGCCTTGCATGCTGTAAGTCAAGCCTAGGGACCATTCTGATGGGAGTTGGGAAGGTCAAAAACAGATAGAAAGGTGGAGTGTGTAGGCCACTTAGCAGGAAACAGGGATTGAAAGGAATGACAGCCCAGGACACACTAAGACCAAATTCTCTGCACAAAGGAGATTTATTTTCTCCAGAGAGACAAAGACAGGAAACAGAGGACAGGGGAGATGAGAAAAAGAGCAAGGAGATTGGCGAAGGAATATATGCCCATGAGAGACAAAGTCTGCCTCTGGATACAGAGAAGACATACGTAGGGAAATGGCAGTTTATAAAAGAAAAAAGGAAAAAAAAAGACATGTTAGGATGAGTTGGATAACTTTAATTGGGCATGTTAATTAAAGTTAATTATGGTAGACAGCCTTAGGAGGAAGAAGCAGCCAAATAAGGACTAGACCTTGGTGGCTAGCTTTAAGACTATAACCTAACGGTTTAACAAGGCAGAGGGAATGAGGGGGAGGGAGCATAAGAAGAATAAAAGACAAAAAATATCAGCTCCTTGTTTATGTTGTTTGGGCATGCTATCAGGGATGTTATTAGGAATTGGGCTGGGGACAGTCATGAGTTAATTTCACCAAGAATATGGCTTTTTTCTGCCCACATCCTGAGAACCTGAATGAAATTGTATTTAAAGATAAGGAACTAATTTGTTTAACAGATGAAATTTTAATATAGAACACTCAAGCTTGATATGCAGCTCTTTACTATGCTTATCCAGATCTGCAGTGAAAGAGATCACAAGCTGGGCAGAAAGATGCAACTGTTGAGGACAACTATAGAGGTGAAGCTTGTTGTACCCAAGGCACACATTGGAAAAGAGATTGTAACTTTAAAGAGAAACATCCTGCTCTGCACTGGGACCAGATGGACATACAAGTCTTGCACCAAAACAAGACCAGAGCTCCACATGGCAAACACTAAATTCTATAGCTCTGCTTCAGGTATCTGAGATTCATAATGGAATCATCTGACTTACGGAATTAGATATTCTGACACATTCAACTTTGCTCCCTGCAGCACAATAATCTCTCTCTTGAGTCAGCTCTGATATATATATAAAATCTACCATCCATTCCTACATAGAACCACATGCTGGGGTCTCCAGTATTCTCAGGTCCTTATCACCTTCTGGGCTTTACTCTGTAGCTCTCTGAGGCCTCCTTCCAATTTAATACATTTCCAAGAAAACTTTGGAATATCTAGCTAGACATCTTCTAGAAAAGGATTTCCAACCTTCCTAACACTGACCCGTTAATACAGTTCTTCACATTGTGGTAACACTCAGCCATAAAACTATTTTTATTGCTATATCATAACTGTAATTTTGTTATTGTTGTGAATTGTAATGCAAATATCTACTTTGTGGGATATATGATATGTGACCCCCAAAGGGGTTGTGGCCCACAGGGTGAGAACCACTGTATACACAACCACTTTGCTTTGTGCGCTCAGTTCTAGAATGTTTTAATAATGAAGAACAAGTCCTGAACCAGACAGCTGTTGAGTGGAGTATGACTCTAGATGGCAATCCCACACTCTCCCACCCACTAAGTGACAGCCATCCCTCCACAGAACCACCAGGCATGCCTAGCACATTCCTGTGCCACAGTTGCTAAGTGTCATTCTGACCTACCGCACTTTTCTTTCTGTGCTGACTTGAAGACTCTCTTGCCATCCCTATAGCATTTGCTGTGCTATAACCTGGACAGCACTATTTTGAAAACCTTGGGAATATATTTAGGAGAAACATCACATCCAACTTCAGACTTAATTCTTAAAACATTTTCCCTTCTTCTGTATGAGAAAGACTGAAACAAATATATACTAACCCCAAATAGGGTATTAATGACAGGCCAAAGACACAATTCCTCCAAAGTCTATGCTGTGAATCGACGACTCTTTGGGAGTTACTTATAGCAAAGGTGACTGCACAGCAGACAGACGTCTCATCATGAGTGACAACTCATAAGCCGCATCACTAGCATTCCCTACATACCTTGCAGGCAGCTGTATACAAAGATCTCCCTCTTCCCAGCAATACTGGCTGCTCTCATAACCCTGGAGCAGGGTATCCTGAGTCTTGTTATATGCCATCTTGAGTCGTGTGAGTTTTGTGAGTTTTCTGGGTCTCTTCAGCCTCCTTCCTCCCTCTGCGAGAAAATGTATCAATTCTGAGAAAATAACTACACACCATTAGAGACCACTAAGCTTTGCACTCAGCTTTCTGTGAACTTCTGTTGTAATACAAGCAAGAAGAACAATAATGAAATAGAGATTAACCAAACTCCTTTGGTCTTGACTTAATAAGGACACGTGGTTGACATGAGATAATTCTTAGCACACACACACATGCGTACACCCACACACACACACCACTGAAATTATGGAGGGGTTATGCGGTTCTTTTGTTTTGATTTCAGTTTGCCTTATGTCCCAGATTTTCAGATACTTTAAACAGTAGGAAAAAGATCAGGTTCTCAGTGAAATCAAAAATAGCCCTCATTGTGGATTTTCATCAAAATGGTATTTTCCCCAGTTTGTCAAGAAAAATAGCATGTGTTGAATGTGAAAAGACAAAATGCTGAGTGTGTTGTCAAAGGGCAGATTGATGTGATTGCTGGGTCTCAGGCAGTGCAATAGACAGAAATGAGCTCAACCTAGACTACAGGAGGATTTCTGGCAGTTAAATAAAAGCCAGCATTCTTCAGGATTCCAGTTCCCATCTGCCAAAAGAAGTCATTTTTCTCACCTCTGGCAGAACAGACATGGCTACCCGTGGTGTCTATCAATCTATCAAAGCCCACACTGGCCTCTAGGGTCCCTCAGTATCACAAGTACCTGTTACACATTTCAAATTCCATAGTAGCATCCTATGCTTCTCTCCCTCAGCTACTCATCTTCTTATGATCCACATAATTCGTCCACCCCAGACTCTCTCTGTTCCCACTCTTGTTATCCTCTCTATCTATCTATCTATCTATCTATCTATCTATCTATCTATCTATCTATCTATCTATCTATCTATCTATCTCAAATTCTTTCTTCTCTATCTCTTGCTATCTCACTATCTCCACTATTTTCTTCTACTTCCCTAGCCCTGGCCATGTCCAGTCTGCTCTCTTTTCTCTGTGTTCTGGTCTCCTCGATATGCTTCTGGATATTTTTCTCTCTCTTATTCATAATAAAAACCTTTTCCTCAACCTTAACCATACCATAGAACAGTGATGCTGGCAGCTTCTTTATTTGCCCCTTCACATGCAGTGATATGTACTGAGAGCAGGGAAAACATTAGCTAAATCATAAACCTCTTGGGTCAAAAGAATTGCACAAAACCAGACTAAAGTTTATAAACTACGCAAGCAGATTTTTTCTGTCATCAAAAACATCCACAAATTTTCCAGAAGATTTTTTTTAGTTCACATTTTAAAAGTATTACTTTCTCAGTCTTTCATGGATACTGACAAAGTATTTCTTCCACAAGACTATGTGTTTGGTGTAATACTAGCTACAAGCATCAGGAGTCTTAATATCCTTTACAGAGGTCCCTTATTTCCCTTACGACTTCCAAGTGTGCCCGTCTAAGAAATTAGAAGAACACTCAATGGCTTTTTATCCCCCTCATTGTCTTTCTCCAAATGAACATCTTCCCATGGGTGCCACATAAAATGTATCTCATCAGACACTTTTAAAACAATTGGCCAAATTTAAAGTGGGCATCTTTTTATGAAACTATTTTCATTTATCTTGTTAAGTTAACATATATAAGCACCAGGGTAGAGAGAGTTACATACTGTGCAGTGCTGGTGGCTTCTCCAAGAATATTTGTTCACCAAAGATCTTTTCCTTATCATGTAAACACTGATCTTAACTGGTATCATAGCTCAATGCCAGGAGAGATGTTTCAGAAGTTAAGATCGCTGACTCTTCTTCCAGAGGACCCAGGTTCAGTTCCCAGCACCACATGATGGCTTATATCCATCTGTAACTCCAGTTCTACTTACATATATTTGGGCCAAAACTCATACACATGAAATAAAAATAAATCTTAAAACAAACAAACTAGTATCATACCTCAGAACAAAGAAGCATTGATCTGTGTGAAGCCAAGATAAGGCTGAGAAAATGGAGAAAGAGCCAGTGGAGGAAAAAAGGTTGAAATGAAAAGAAAAATATCCTGTAGGTCTAAACTGAAGACCCTGGGAAATCAGGTTTGTTTCTATATTAGAATTATTATATTATTAGTGTGAGATAAACTGCGTCCTGTGCTGAGGACCTTCCTACCACCATCTACTACTACTGCAGTAGTACTACATGCTGCTGTCATCCTTTGTTATTGTTCTGACATGGATTCTTTCTCTGCTGTGTGGTTATGCTGTTTGTGTTGGCCCATCCTATTCTGGCCTCACTACATCCTCTCTCCAAAATAGAGATGATAGAGGTTCTTCTCTCTCAGCTAAGGTTTGTTAGGGAGACAGGGGATGGGTGCTTGCTTACCTAGCTTCAGGTGGGATTCTGACTAGTCTAACATTGTTTACTTTCTCAGGGACATTAGGTTCGTTGAAGAAGAAGGAAGACATGTCAGAGAAGTGAGGCATTTAAATGCTGAAGGACTCTTCAATAGTCCAGGGTTCCATTTCCCTCTAGCTTCCAAATACAGAGGAATACTTTAATTGTTTGAGGACATAAAATGAGAATAATTCTGAATGCCGTCTTTCTCAGGAGAACTTGAGAAAGCTTCGAAGGTCATAGAATGGCAGGTCAGTCACTCGGGAGCATCTGTGGCTTTCAGAATGGCTCTGCAAAATACTTTCGCTTCTCACCTCCTCCTTCTGCTGCTTCTTTTATCCTTCCCTTTTTTATTTTGCAAAAAAAGTAGCTCTTCCTAGCATCTCCAGTATCCAGGGGTTTCCATTACAATTTAGGCTATCCATTCACAACGTTACACAGTAGATTGTGAAGGCCTTCGGCATGGACTTTTACTCTGCCACTCACTGCTTAGCTTCAACTGCATTTCATCACTCCCTACCTGTCTCAGTCAGGATTTTTATTGCTGTGATCATGGCAAATCTTACAAAAGAAAAAATTTAATTGGGTGGCTTACATTTTCAGCGGTTTAGTCCATTATCATCATGGTGCGACATGGCACTAGAGAAGTAGCTGAGAGTCCTACATCTTGACTGGCAAGCAACAGGAAATGGCCTGCCTTGCTCAGCATGACTTGAGCTTATATGAGACCTTAAAGCCCACAGAGACATACTTTCTCCAACAAGAACCATGAGACGAACGCTAAAAAGAAATCCCACACTAGCTCAAAATTGAGTATAATAAAGGGTTCTTTATTTAGAGGTAGACTCACAGATCACAGTCCTCTGATCGAACAGGGAATAACAATGGAATCCCGCAGCAGGAAGAGAGAGGGAATGTGAGCTTTACATTGGCATTTAAAGTATAAAAGGCTACACCCAAGTGGGCGGGTAACTTAAAGGCTACTGGCTGTAGGAATTCCTACAGCAACCATATCTACTCCAACAAGGCCATAAATTTTAATAGTCCCAGTCCCTTTGTGTACCATTTTCTTCAAACCACCACACCATCCCATCTTACAGTTTTCCTGCCTTCATTATCTGTACCATATGCACAACACTGTCAAGTTCTGCTGCCAGTTTAGCATGGGGTCTAGCCTCCTGGACCACAATAGAATTAACTTCTCTGTACTGACACTAGGGAAACACTCTCCTAGGCTGTTGTTTATGAGGTTGCATTCTCAGTTGGGATTTCATTATTTCACCTAAATTTCCATCTTTACAAGTTGGGACCTTGAGTGGGTGAATGCCTACACTTAGGATACTTTCCTTACTGCCCTAGTGCAAAGTGCAGTTTTCTCTTCAATGACTTAAATCTCTTCAATAGTTGCAGCTACTTTGCTGTCTACTTTCTCCTTGTTCAAACTTTAGTCTTCTTCACACACCTTTCCTAAGCAAACATCACATTTTTTATTTATTTTTTATTTTTCCTCTACTAATTGCCATCTCACTGTAGGAGAGCCAAGTGAGATCAGTGGTAATAACTTTAGCATGACCTCAATCTCACCTGCCTTGGAATTTCCTTTGCCAATCAAACAGTCCATTGCTTTTAAATTCAACCTCAATCAAGGTGAAGTACAAGGAAGAATGTAGACATGTAACCATATTCATTGCCAGAATATAATCTGAATGGCTCTGGCCCAGTTCTGGCCCAGTTTCAGTTTTCCCCTCTGAAACATTATGAGCCTGGCCTTCAAAGCCCGTATTTCTCTCTGCCTTCTGGTTCTCTAAACTCCTAACAGAATGGCCCATTAAACTCTGTTTAAAACCTTTAAGAGCTTTTGTAATCCAAAATTTTAAACTCTTCTACACTCCTCCATCATACCAAATCCTAAGGTCTATGAGCCATATGGTCAGGCTTATCAGAGCAACATCCCCATTTCCCAATATCAACTTTTGTCTTAATTACTTTTCCTGTTGTTAAAAATAAAATATTCTGACAAAAGTAACTTAGGGGAGAAAGGATGCTTTTTGGCTTATAGTTCCAGAAGGATACAGTCCATCATGTCAACAGGCAGAAAAGGCCTAGTGACAGAAGAAGGAACTGATTGATCGCATTACATCAGTACATAAGAAGCAGATAGTGACTAGGAAAGGGAAAGGCAAGAAAGCCTCAAGGCCAACCCTCAATAACTCATTTGCTCCAGCAGAGCTCCACCTCCTAAAGATTTCACGACTTTCCCAAAACAGTGTTACCATCTGGAGACTAAGTGTTCAAACATGTGAGCCCATGGGAACATTTCACATTCAAATTACAAGGGGAAAGGGACAGTAGGCTACATGATGATCATGGCCATTGATCTTTATTGTCAGCTTAACTGGATTTAGAATCACCTAGGACATTGAGAAACACCTCTGGGCACATCTATTGGGGTGCTTCCAAAGATGCTGAATAAATGATGGGAGAAAACATACACTGAATGAGAAGGTAAATTCTGAGGGCTCACTGAGGGTATAGCAAGGATAAGAAGGAAGAGTAAGCTCAGCACAGGAGCTCTTCTTTCTGTTCCCTGGCCCTGATGACATGAATTGCTCTACAACACACCTTCCTTGCTGTAAAGGCCTGAACTCTACTGTGAGCCAGCATAAATCTTTGTTCTGTTGCATCATTCAGGGATTTAATTAGTGGAACATGAAGAACAACCAATACAGTGGTCTCCAGATAACTATATTTTAAATATCCTTTTGAATTTGAGTATCTCCCCTGCGAAAATGAAGTGAATATGGATCTTTAACAATATTTTTTATTTATTATGTAACTGAAGCTCCTGGACATATGTACAAATTTTTAAATGTAAATTTGAGCTGACATAATACATTAGTAAAATAATCCTCTTGTGCATAAGGAGAAACAAATGGAAATCATAGCCAACACAGGGAGGTATAAATGGCCACAGCCCCACTTTTGAGTAGGAAAGGCCCAAGAGTTCAGAAAGTGAACACAGCCATGTCTAACCTCCTGTACTATTCCTCCCAGAAGAAATGCACTCACCTGCAAGTCACATTGTATTCTTCTCTTTTCAGAATTTGGACACCATTAAGTTTTTTACTGGACAAAGATCACACTCTTTGTTCTGGTATGGAGCTGGTGACTGGAGTTTTTTATCCCCCCCACCCATGAATCCTCTTGTAAATAAGTAAATTTTATGCACAGCAAAATGATAAGGAGTTGCTGACTATCAAATTATTTGGATCTTTGCTAATATTACCTTTTCATGCCATTACAGTTTAAATAAAGCTTTTGAAAATACTCCCCTCATCATTGCAGAATGGAAGGTACACCGTAAGTGTTTGAGTGGAAAATCCAAATCATGGACAAGTTAAACAATGACTTCTTAAACGCAGTGTCTTTGAACTTCCCTAAAACTGAAGAACAGTAGTTTTATTCCTTTTGAATTTTGCCTTCATTCATCTGAAACTTCAAACCTAAAAGGTGATGGTGGTTCTCTCCTTCCCTTTGTGTCCTTGTTCGAGTGCATCCTGTGACTTTTCTTTCAAGTTCATTTTTAATAGACTAAAGATAATTCTGAAGCAGACAATATAGCTGCACAGGCTCCTGACTTCTGGGACAATACTTCCCTGGGGGAGCAAATGTCTCTGGTTAAAGCATGGCTTTCAAGGAAGATATATTAGGTTCTGCACTTGCTTTTATTAACTCAGTAGTCAGTAGAAAGGTATTTTGCCTTTATAAATTTTATCACAGTCCAAAATGAAAGTAAAATGAAGGATAATGGTGCCTTTTTTGTTTGGTTGGTTGGTTTATTGAGGCAGGGTTTCTCTATAGCTCTGGAGCCGTCCTGGAACTCCTCTGTAGACCAGGCTGGCCTCAAATTCACAGATATATGCCTGCCTCTGCTTCCCGAGTGCTGGGATTAAAGGTGTGCAACACCACTGCCTGGCTGGATAATGGTGCATTTTTAAGACATTGTGTGGATTATGTGCAAGTCACTTGTTTATTTTTCCATAACTACCGAGCTCATGTTACAAGGCTGTAGAGCTGCGGGATGTAGAGTATGTAGAATCATACTCTTTGTGAGAAGTCAGGGAAAGAATAATCATATGCAAAAATAAAGCATAACAAACTACAAGTAAAGGAAACTCTTTGATACAAAGGATCAGACTACTTTAAATGTGTAGTTTAGGAGGCTGGAGTGATGACTCAATGATTAAGAGCACTGGCTACTCTTGCAGAGGACTCAGATTTGGTTCCCAGCATTTGTATTAGTTGATACACAGTTGCTGTAAATCCAATTCCAGGGGATCCAAGGCCCTCTGTCTTCCACAGGTCTCTGCATATTCATTGTGCTTATAAACCCTCACAGGCACACACATACAAATAAATTTAAAAATAAAATTAAATAAATGGGTAGTCAAGGTGTACTAAGAAGATAACTAATTTAAGATGAAAGCGAAGGAGATAAATCAGATAAAAACTTCAGTTAAAAATTTTCTGGTCAGAGAAAGCAATGAATGCCAAGACTTGAGGTGAGTTTAACAACAGTATTTTCAAAGACCAGAAATAAGGTCAAGGTCACAGTCATGCAATGACCATGAGACCAATGATTCTAGATTATACAGAAAAAAGCTACAAGTCACACAAACAAGGTCACATCATGCCTCTACCACACGCTAGACTTCAGCTTCAGAACAACATACTTAAACGCTTGGATCTTTGGTTTCCTCTTTTACAAATGTATATGATAATGAGTCATTATCGGAATTTCCTGCAAAGCGTAGAATATGTATAAACCTCATAAGCCATAGCAGCCATTATTACCAACAAAATTGGGTCATTAGCATTGCTAAAGTGGTCTGTCACATTTACACCTAGATGCATGGATGCAACTCGAGTCCAGTTCTCTATGGAGTAACTGTTTGCATCTGCATTGGATAGTATAATATTTCAAGTCAATATAGGAAGAAGAAAGGCTGTCTAAAAAGTCTTTTTCAATATTTATCTAGATACAAAAGTTTTGTGCTATAAAGTATGATTCTCTGCCACATAAGCATAGCACAGTGGGACGCTGATTGGTGAAGGGCAAAGTGACTCCTAAAGTCATTTTCAGTTTTCAGTTGTTTTTCTTTGCAGTAAGTGAGGAAATGTCAGTGGGAACGTCAGCTAGGAATAAACTAGCTCATTTCAGTTGCTTGCGGTTCACCAATTTACTGTTTGCATTCTGTACTTTGACATTTGATCACAAGCCACACAAATCTGGCGTTATTCCCTCCACAGTGAGTTTATTTCTTCTGTATCATGAATTGGGTCCTTTTCTCCTCTCTGTCTCATCACCCTCATTATTGCAGTGCTAATGACCTGTGTCCTGCACAGAATAACACCTCTGCTATTACTCTCACCCTAAAACCCTTCCCCAGTGTCTCGACGAGTCTCCCAGCATTTGGCTACCAACTTATATAGCAGTGAAGATATTTTATGAAAGTTAATCATGGCCCTGTTTTTAAAAGGTACAATTTAACATTACTACAATATTTAGAATGAGGAAAAATATCAGAAATGGGGCAGTAAAACTCTTAATTCCCCTCATTATATTTTAAAATTATCAAATATGCAGATATGTCATCAAAGTATATGAATGTTGACATCTTGCTTTACATTCCAGTATATATGTTATAGATAGGTATGTAGATCCATAATACATACATGCTTATATAACATGCTGATATTTATATGTATGCTGATTTAGAAAACTGCAGTCTATTTTGTTAAGCAGGGGTAGGATTTAAAATTTTTTTTTTACTACAGGTGGGGTGCATGCCATGGCACACATGTGGAACTCAGTGAACAACTGCAAGTGTCAGCCCTCTTCTTCCCATGTGGGCCATGGGGTTTAAACCCTGGTCATCAGGCTGGGCAGCAAGGGTTTTTACCTACAAGCCCCACAAAGGTGTCTTTGTGATAAGGAAACTTAAGTTGCAATTAAACATTTTAAACTTAATATTATTTTTTGTTGTAGAAATATCTGGTTTTGCTTTAGGATATAAAAAGATCTATTTTATTTATTACTTTGTTTAAAATAACAAAGAACAGAAGGAAGATGCAAGGTATTCTTCAGTGCATTTCCATTCCCTTGCAGATAATGTGAGCACCGAGGTGGTGTGCACACAGAACAGAGGGCAGCGTGCAGTGAATCAAGCATGGGATGGAGGGCTGTGTGGAAAGAATCTTCTGAGAGCATCTAACAGATCCAACAAAAAGCTAGCACTTCCATGCCAAACTGCTCCATACTCGGTGGCTTGTATGGCAGCAATTTGCTTTGTCATATGCTGGAGATTGTAGAGCTCAGATGGTTGGGTCAGCCAGTTTGATGCCCGCTGAGGTTTCTGCCCATGGAGGAAAGATAGCCATCTGTATCTGTAAGTGTGCATCCTCACGACTCTTTCCTCTGTACCTGTGCACACCACCTCAGGTACCTTGATATGCACACATTTCTTCCAAGTAGATGGAGCCCAATAAGATTGGCTAGACTCTCACTAATGGCCTCATTTGAAGTTAATTACCACCTTAAGGGCCCCATCTGCCAACACAGTCACATGCTGAGATATGGGGTGAAGAACACATTTGACTTCTGAGAGACCCACTTCAGACCATAACACCGGCTGTCTCTATAGACAGGATTTCTCGTTCTTTTGTGTCAGAGGTGATCAGATCCTTAAGGGTCGGCAACAAGAAAAATAAGCAGAAATAGAGCCCAACACTGGAGTGCCCATTGTTTATTTATAATTGGAACCAGTAACTCAGTGAGCCTTTCCTATTATAGGAAGCAGCCATGAGTCCCAGCCGCATAGGACACTGAAGGGTCTCTGGTTACCTTGAGATCAGAGATACACTGAATAAATGTTTGTCAACTCACCTTTTATTAATATTTTTCCTTTACATGTCTTAATATTTATAAGAGCTTACAAGTATTATGATATTTTATTGACCTGAATTGCTTTGTCCTGAAGGCTGATTTTATACTTTCTCAAGATAATTGATTTGGCTAATTTTTTTAGTAACTGGTAGCTATCAAAATAAGATCCTCAGGAATATTAAAACCACTTGTTAGAGTTCTACATTTTTGTTCTTCATACATATAAATGGAGTGAATGTTAATCGATATATTAGTTAAAATAACTGTATCAAGAAATGCATCACATTTTTCAGGCTGTTGATGCTACAAAAACTGACCTATAAAAAATGACACCAAAGTGCTTCGTAGGAGCACGGTTGGAAAGCACTGTTTCCCTGTGGTTTCTGCTTTTCAGTAACTTATTGGAACATGTTGTTTGCCAAAGTGTTTCCCATTTCAATATACAAAATAAACTGGCATCTCATTAATTTAAGCTACATATTAGCAATTAATTAGATAACTTTATTTTGAAACTATTTAAAATATTTCTGTTTTAAACATAAATATTTTTATTTTATATTTTTAAAAAAGAAAGCAAACTGTCTTTTTTTTATTTTACATACGAATCCCAGTTCCCACTCCCTCCCTTCCTCCTACCCCTTCCACCTTCCCCTCCCACCTTCCATCTCCTCCTCAGAGGGGGCAAGGCACATTACTTTGAGGAAGGTCCAAGGTCTTCCCTACTGTATCTAGGCTAAGCAAAAGGTAACAAGCCTATATATAGTCCACTACCCTAGAGAAGCTAAGTAAGAAGGTAAACCCTAAGAGAAATACATATAGATACCCCTGGGAAGGAGAAATAGACAAGATCTCCTGACATATTTGTTTTTGAATTACATATTTATATCTTATCTTCATTTTGCTATTGAATTATTTCTACTGATTTGTGTAAGTTATTACCAACATGTATTATGTTACATTTGTCCTAGAATTTCCAATGGGTCTGATTTTGACCGATTTCTGTTTTGATTTGCATTGGTGTTTTGTTTTTTTGAAACGGGGCCTCACTCTGTTGCCAGATTGACCTTGAACTTTTGCTGCCATGCTGATTCAGCCTCCTGAGAGACAGATTACAAGAACTACCCACTTTACTCAACTTCAGTGATAATTTTGAGTTCCTGAAACATTTTGCTTTTACATAGTACAAAGTTAATTTTTACCCCTTAAAATTTTCTTGTGTTCTTCCTTTCTATCCCTGAGATCAGATTTATACACATATATGTATATATATATACAAATATCATTATTTATAAATTAAATTCCCTTTATTTGTCAACCATATGGGGTACAACAACAACACTTTCCATAAACTTAACAACCAACCAGATCATTTGTTGCTGGGGGCCACATGGTATGCAAGAACTATTGCTATGACCCTGAGAAAATTGCCTGCCCTCACAGAAATGTATTTCCTGGAAAATCAGAACAACACTGTGTACTGCATGGGGCTGATGAGGATAAACTATGCAGCACATGTGAAAACACCTGCGGGCATCCAATAAGTGCTAGCGATTTTCACTTCTGCAGATAGGTTTCTGCTGAACATCAATATTGTCCACGCTGCACTGAGACCATGTTTTTTATAATGTAACCCACTTCCTGGAACATTTGGAAAGTTTCCATAGGCTAACATACACGAGTTTGCTAGAGTTTATGATCTCTTCAGGTATGGGTAATCGGACAGGTTTAGAGTACCAGGCATGAACTGTCTGCTTTGAATGGACCTTATGTCCAGTTTGACACATGTTCATTCCCTCCAAGTTGAAAGTGCCTCTTACACCACTGGGGCTGTCTTGCCTGGCCGGTCCCTGTGGTTTGTAGGCTTTACAGCTGGATGGAATGGTTTTTGCTGTTTTTTCCCTTGTCGGTTTACCTGGCACCTTTGGATGTTCTGAGAGCTAGTCCTCAGGGAAGAGATTTCCCAGTCATTTACAGGACCGTGAATGGGCAAGTAGAAAAATGAGGTAAGAGAGCTTTTAGTTGCAGAGGAAAGAGGGAGCAAAATTCAGACAAATGCAGAGGGAGAAAGAAGGAGAAAGGAGAGGTAAACAGCATTAAAGATATTTGAAAAGCTATGAAAAAACATTATTTTATAAGCCTACTTAAAAATACATATTGTATGAATGCATGTGTACATACATATGTAGTTTAAATGGAGTTAGGTCACATTCAACAAGAATGTCCCTCTCTCCACAACCTGAAGCATAAACTACCCAACAAACAAACAAATAAATAAATAAATCCAATGCCAGAAATGAAAAGCCTCTCTTCCAGTTGTTCAAAGAAGTCCAAGAGATTCCCAAAACAATACAGACTTTTGCTGTTGCCTTTGGCTTTCTCTCAGAACTTGAAGGTAAGTCACTATTTAAGTCACTATTTATGAAGACACCATATACTTTGGACAGAGGGTTTGGAAGCAAAGCCAACATTCTTTAGCACGCTAAGGGTGCCAAAAAGAATCCAAAGAATAGTGGGAAATCTGTCCTCATTGAAGTTGCATTGAGGTTTAAGCAAGTAAACTAGTCAGTTATGTTTCGTTACCCATTTTACCATTTTCTAAATAGTATCAACATTTGCACTCATTCCCAAAATGGAATTATCCTTAATCCATTTTTATGTTTAACATTAAATCTATATATCAGTTTACTGTAGATGCTACACCTTCAAGATACATCTTGAATCAACCAATTCTCATCATTTTCACAGTATAAGAGTGGTGAAAACCATAGTCAACTCTACTGGTGAATTTGGTAGGTTTTTAACTCATCTCTCAATTCATACTTCCACCCACCAATGCAAGCTTCAAGATTGGAAAGGCCATCGTTGCATCTCCCTCAACAGCAATGTGAGTGGTCCAGCTAGAAACACATGCTTAGCCCAAAGGGGAAAGAAAGTCTATTGTGAGCCCTACAAGGACGAAAAAGCAAGAAACCATTCCTCAAGATAAAAAGAATGCATTACCTAGAAAATGTGATTAGAAAACTATCTGGTGGGATTAAAACACAACCACTTCCACCTCCATCTCCCGCCCCTACTCTCACCCCCAAGTGTTCATCAAGTTACCCTGTCCAGCAGATGACAGATTTATTCTAGATACTTAGCAACACTGATGTCATCTTGGTTTGTCTTCATACCACACTGAGCTTCATCTAGAGAGCTATCATACAAACAATTCTTATAGTCAGATTTAATAGTCCTTTGCAAAGATACAAGACAAGAATTATTTTGATTGAAATACATTTGGCATTAAAGTTAAATTGGGTGTCTATACTTTAACTATTCCTCAAGTCAAGCTTACTCTACCTTCTGGAGAGTTTCCAGTGCTGGTAAATTCATTTCAAATTTCTCAGGGAATTATCCATCTGTATGCTGTGTGGAGGGTCTAGCTAACAATTACATTCATAATTATCTTTAGCATAGCATTCTCAGCCTAGTGAATTGAAACAAAATCCATCCACAAAGAGAAATCTTTAGTAGCACAGGGCAGAAGCTGATTTCTTTTCATCAAAAGGATAATTTAGCAATATTGGTCATTTAAAGATCCAAAGCAAACAAGATGAGGGGTCATAGTTCACTTTTCTCTGTCTGGCTTACCAGCCCAGCTTGGACAATATGGTGGAACAATACCATCATAATTACTAGCTGCAGATTAGAACTACGCAAATACATGGGTTTTTCAATGTTGCTTGCCAGAAAACACTCTAGCATTGTAACACAACTGCATTTCCCTCTGCCTTGGCTATTTTGGTCTTCCTCAAATGTTGTTTTTGATTAAACACCCCATACATGATTAGCTGTAGTATTATAACATAAATGAGCCGTAGCTGCAATGACAAACCCATAAACAGGACCTGGGATGACAATTGCAGAGACCATTCTAAGTTAGATGCTTACTTACATTTGTAAATATGGGCTGCAATACAGCCAGTTTGCCCCCTAATATTTCCACTTAAAATGTAAGGAATGTAAGGAATGATTTAAAGACATACCTTCAACTATATGCCTTTATGTATCTGATTCAGAACAATTCAAACAAGGAATGTATCATTGAGGCTAGCTGACTGCATTGGAAATGGTTGTGGGTAATGAGCTCCTGAATGCATAAAGCTCAAGAGATCCAGAGGGCAGTGGTAGTTTAGAACTGTGGATAATGTTGCTATTTCCAACAGTACCTGAGGCTTCCCTTTGCCATAAGGTATAAAACAGTGACAGTGTTGTGTGTTGTTGCTTTGCTATTTGGTATGTCTTCTTTTCATGGCTGTATTGTATTCTGGCATTCTTTAACAGACCAAGAATAACACTGAGAGAGCTTAGTCCATAGACACTGATCTAAAGCAGCAGTTCTCTACCTCTGCGACACAACTTCTTTGGTAGACCCTTTCACAGGGGTCACATATCGGATATCCCGCATATCAGATTCATAACAACAGTAGCAAAATTACAGTTACGAAGCAGCAACAAAATAATTTCATGGTTGGGGTCACCACAACATGAGGAACTGTATTAAAGGATCACAGCATTAGGAAGGTTGAGACCACTGTCTTAAGGCATTAATTTCCTGTGTTGTTTCTGCACTGACTAAAGCAATTTAAAGAAGGGAAGGTTTATTTTGCTGGAGATTCAACAGTGGTAAGGAAGGTATGGTGGCAAAAGCCTGAGGCAGCAGGCTCCATGTCACCATTGCATCTACCATGAAGAAGCAGAGAGCAATGAAGGCTGTGCTCAGTTAGTTTTCTCTGAGGATCCTAGCCTGTGAAATGGCTGCACACACTCAGTATGGGTCTTGCTACCCCAATTAACCAATTCACACAATCTCTCACAGATATATCTAGAGGCTAATGTAAGTCATATAAGTCCTCAAAAGCACACCTTGGGGCTTGCCTCCTAAGTGAACCTAAATTTTGTCAAGTTGACAATACTAACCATCACACTT
This sequence comes from Ondatra zibethicus, assembly GCA_004026605.1. Classification (NCBI taxonomy): domain Eukaryota; kingdom Metazoa; phylum Chordata; class Mammalia; order Rodentia; family Cricetidae; genus Ondatra; species Ondatra zibethicus. Next base: position 26,092 of record PVIU01017138.1, read on the forward strand.
ACTCTAGCAAGTTCCTAATTTACTCTTTTCCCCAACCAAATGTAACTAAGTACAACTTACTCCATAATTATTGAGTCTAGTTATTTTGGAGGCCAAAAAACGTGAGCCTATTTCTACCTTGTCTGAAGGTCAGAGAGTTTGAGGTTGCTCAAAATTATTGACAACAACCAGGGCTACACAACCTGACACAGGATGTGGTTACTTGATTCTTTTGACATTAAGATGGCCCATACAGGTAGGTCCACTCCACCCTGACAGATGGCCAGGATATGCAAGCATACTTCTGCTCTTTCTTTTGAAATAGGAGGTTTGACATTGGGAGTGGCTGCCTTGAGGATACTTGGTCTAGGGTGGGTTCACTGCCTAAACAAAAGAACACTAATGAATGGATTAAAGGCTTGATGGCTCAAAGTATTGAAGCAATTAAGTGTTCGAGTTGTTCTTTGCATCATGTTAAAGGAGACTTTTGTTGCATTCTTCCCCCTTTTGTATTGGGGTATAAAAACGAATGGAAAATTAAACATGGAGATTTCAGTATTCATTGAAACTCCCTCCTGATACTATCCTATGTTTCTGTTTTATTATTTTCACTTGCATCTTCGTCTTCTTTACTATTTTTCTGTTCCCCCTGTCCCTACCGTGGTAAGTGGTATTTTTGCTGAAGCTGATCACCAACAAATTATGAGAAGACAATAGAGTGAAATGAAAGTCAACAAATATAAGAAAAATTTCCAGCAAGAAGAAAAGTAGCAATAACAAGCCAAATTCGTACTTTGAGTAGCTTAATCATCAATGATAGGGACAACCTGCTCTTCTCCCAAACTTGAAGAAGAAAGGGTACCTACTGCTCTCCCTAAAAAGAGAAAATAAAAATTTTGGAGGCCAGAAAATTAAAGTCCTACATAGAATAATCCTAAAGAAATTACAGGCTCCCATAGAACAAACCACAAGGACATTCTCGACTACATTTCAACCCAGTAATATGGACTTAAATCAGATCCTCTGGGACCAAATGCTAGCTCAACCTTCTTCAAGTTGCTCACACAGTTGGAGCACTGCCACATTCTTATACATCCTGCTCAGAAGTTCTGTATAAAGCATAGTAAGCTTTGCTTTCTGGTGTAGGAGGTCCTTCTTTCTTTGTGTTGCTTTCATTGGTCGAATAAAGAAACTGCCTTGGCCTTTTGATAGGGCAGGACTTAGATAGGTGGGGAAAAGAGAACAGAATTCTGGGAAGAAGGTAGTGTGGCAGCCGCCATCTTTCTCCTGCCCAAGACGGACACTGATTAGACTCATGCCGGTAAGCCACAGTCAAGTGGCGATACACATTAATGGAGATGGGTTAAAATAATGTGAGAGTTAGCCAATAAGGGGCTGGAGATAATGGGACAGGCAGTATTTCAATGGATACAGTTTCTGTGTAATTATTTTGGGGTTTAAGCTAGCCAGGCGGCTGGGAGCCGGGTGGCAGGACACAGCCAAGGGTGGCTGGGATGACAAGCAGCCTGACGCCTCATTACTACAGCTTTCAACATCTTAGCACATAGAGACATCTCAATGAGTTATCAATCACTAAACTGAAGCTCCAAGATAAACCTGTGCATCATCCTTGTTTCCATATGTCAATAGTGCTTGTTGAGGAAAAGAAAACTGACAACAGAAGAGACAAAAACATTCATAGACTGAGGGTTGGCCTGTTCATGAAGAATGAGCATCCATTGTTGTTAAGACTCAGGGAGTCCATGCCTCCAGAAATAAGCTCAAACTGGACTATAGAAGGATTTCTGGCAGATAAAAGCCAAAATTCTATAGGAACTCATAAAACTAGTATGCATCTACCAAAAGGAGTCATTTGCCTTACATCTAGCAGAAAGGACATATGCCTACTTGTAGCACCTCTCACTACCTCAAAGTCCACACTTTGTCTTCAAGCTCTCTCAGTATCCTAAGTTATCTGTCATACATTTTAAAGTCCATGCTATTATCCTTCCACTTTCACCTTAGATCTCAGTTTTTCTTATACCGCAGCCCAGCTACACTTGATATTCTCATTATACTCTCTTGATATCCCCTTGATTTCTTGCTAGCTTTTCACTCTATCCCTATGTTCCATTCTCTCTCTCTTTTTTATTGATTTTTTCTTATTCTCACTAATCCCTCTTGCTATTCTCTCTCTTGCTATCTCTGCTATCCACTCCCACTATTCTCTCTCTCTCTCTCTCTCTCTCTCTCTCTCTCTCTCTCTCTCTCTTTCTCTCCATCCCTCCCTCCCCTTCTCACTTTTCCTACAGATAGCCCTGGACATGTCCAGTCTGTTTCTCTGTATCTCTGCTCTGGACACTTTCAAATGCCTCTGGATATTTTCTCTCTTTTATTCACAATAAAAAACCTCCTTTCTAATAATGGAGGATTCATGTCAGGAGTTTCTTTACCATACTCTCACCACCATCTTGCATTCAATGTTTTCTAAGAAAAAAAATCAAAATTGAAAAAAAAAACCTCAGAATTAGTAATATTCTGGCTAGATGTTGAAACTAAACATGCAAAGAAAACTCCTTAAATTTCCTGAGAGGTTTCATAAGCCATTAAAGGCAGAACACTTATAATTATATTCATCTAGGTTTTTCCTTAACACAACTATTCTTTTAGCTATGTTTATTAACCAAAATATTCTAAGAGCATTTTCATGCCATTGTATATTATATGTCTCGCTTTTAAACAACAACCACAGCAGGTTGTCTCAAGGGATGGCCTGGAATTCAGATTCCATCTAATAACATCTAATAAGCTTCTGGGTAGGTAGAAGCTAGTGGCCAGCTAAATTAGTAGATTCTGAAAGGTTTTCATCTATTAGTCACAGAAGTTATTTCCAACATTGAGAAAATAATGAATGGAGGTTATTCAATATTCATAAGCTATTGAGGAGGTTAAAGCTAGCTCCTGATAAGAAAATTAGGCTCTGGACATGCAACATTCCAACCTCTCCACGTCACTCAAGCTCTAATTAGTCAATCGGTCTTTGCAGAAATCAGTGCTCCTGCTCCATTAAATAACCTCCTACCCATACTCCAGCAAGAAACACTAATGAAACTCAGTGGCCATGCAAAAAGAAGACAAGAAAGTAGGAAGGGCCTTGTTAAGAGGAAGGGCTACATTGGGAGAGAGATTCAAGAGAGGAGGGGAGGTAGAAATGACAAACGTTCATTATACAAATGTATGAAACTAACAAACAATAAAAACAAATTTTAGGCAGCAATCATAGGCCTAATTTGAAAGTCGTATCTGATATGTTGGTTTTTGAAGCATTAAAAATTTTTCAGTTTTTTATTTTTAATTATATATGTCAGTATGTGTGAATTATGCAGGCATGTGCATGTAAGCACAGTTACTTATGAAGGCCTGAGGCATTGCATCCCCTGGACCTGGAGTTACAGACAATTCTGAGCTACCCAATGTAGGTGCTAGGAGTCATATTTAGTCCTCTGCAAGAGCAGTATGTGCTCTTAATGCTGAGCTATCTTTCTAGCCCTCATGTTTTACGAAAAATTTAATGTCTTATACAGTACTCAAAATTAAATACTCTAGAGCTATATTGCCATATTTCACACCTCATTCCCCATCTGCCACTCACAATCTATCTACAAGGAGTGAGGAGGCTATGAGATATTACACTATCTGTAAGTCAATTGAAGTTTTCCAGAGATTGATAAAAGACACAGGTGTCCTGGGTGAGAAACAAAGGTTTCTATTATTTAGAACAGAGCAGGAAACATGAATTTTGTCTTCATGTCAGTTTCTCTAGCTCTCAGAGTCCCACAACACATTGCACATTGATCAAGTATACGGTGGGCAGTAGGTTTACATTACAACTGGAGTACCCCAAGCTAATTTTGTAAAGTTGTTCAAAGTTTCCTCTAGAGGGCTATATTCTCTCTCTCTCTCTCTCTCTCTCTCTCTCTCTCTCTCTCTCTCTCTCTCTGTGTGTGTGTGTGTGTGTGTGTGTGTCTCCCCTGTGTATGTCATGTGTGTATGTATGTATGTATGTGATTGCTGTATGGTTGTACAGGTATATTTACCTTCAAAGGTTCATGTGAAGCCCAATGGTTGGCATTAGGTACAATCCTTTATCAATCTACCTTAAGTTTGAAACAGAGTCTCTCATTAAATGAAGAGCTCACCATTCCATCTAGACTAGTTTATTATCAAGTTACTGTGATTCACCTGTCTCTGTACTCTATACCAGCACTGTGGTTATAGACAGATACCACTCTGCCCAGCTCTTACATGGTTTCTGGGGATTTGAACTCATGATTTACCTGTCTTTGTACTCTACCCCAGCACTGTGGTTATAAACAGGCACCACAATGCCCAGCTTTTATGTAGGTTATAGAGATCTGAACTCATGGTTTACCTGTCTCTGCACTCCACTGCATTATTGTGGTTATAGATAAGCAATACTATGCCCAACTTCTACATGGGTTCTGGGGATTTGAATTCAGGTCCTCATGCTTGTGCAGCAATCACTTTAGCCACCGAGTCACCTCCCAAGTCTTGTTTCTCAAAACGTTTAGGCACCAAACTTCTCACTGATGCAGACAGAATTACACTCTCTGCCTCTCAAAGATATTCACTATGCATGCATGAAGACTTCCAGAACCAAAGGTTACCCATGCTGCTATTCACGGTATGGGCAGAAACACAAGATATCTAAGAGGCAATGTTTTCCTACACATGCAGTATCATTCAGGCTTTCAGTGAATTGCTATGTATTTAGTTAATATACTTCCACCTTGTGCTTCAGCATATGGTAGTATATAGGAAAGACAACGAGAACTTGTATAAAACACAAGTCAACTCTTCTACTAACTTATTAATATGTTTAGAGATTACCTGAATGGATATTCTTCAATTATTAATAATGCCTGTGTTTAGTTGTAGAATTTGACTAAGTCAAGTTTTAAGTTTATCTTTCCATATAACTTGAACATTGTCATTCAAGTAAAACAATAAACCATTGTAACATTTATGAGGATCTAGCTATTTACCAACCGTTTATTTCTGCAAAACTTTATCTAGTAGCTTAGCCATCATGGCTTTAAATTAATAAAATAGTTCCCAAATAGGATCAAATTAAGTTCCCTGGAAGCATTGCAGTGACAAAACCCTATCATTGATTGATCTTCTAGACAAATGCATGACTGATGAAATAAAATTAAGTCTTCTACACTGAGTGAAACTGATGTGGTACTGCACTCTGTAGGCTATGAATATGTTTTATTATCATGGGTTAATAAAGAAGCTGCTTCAGTCTACAGCAGGGCAGAATAAAACCAGGAGGGAAATCTGAACAGAGATATAGAGAGAGAGTAGGCAGAGTCAAGGTGACATCATGTAGCTGCCAAAGGAAAGAGACGCCAGAACATTACAGGTAAACCATAGCCTCGTGGTGAAATTTAAAATAATAGAAATGGGTTAATTTAAGATATGAGTTAGTTAATAAGAAGTCTGAGCTAATAGTCCAAACAGTGTTGTAATTAATACAGTTTTTGTGTGATTATTCAGGTCTGGGAGGCTCGGAAATGAATGAGCAGTTTTTGCTTACATAAATGGCACCCACCATCTGAGATATGAATCCACATAAGACCTAAAAAAGCTTTAAAAAAGAAAAAAGAGGGCCTCTAGACCCACAAAAATGGGAGCTAAGTGCAGCTTCTTGGCAGCCACATGTTTTTAATAGACTGTTTTTTGGCAGTGAGCAGAGATGCGGCTCCTTTAAGGGAAGGCTACATGACTCAGCATTAACAGCAAAAACTGCATGGCTTCTTTAAGCGATAGCTTCCTAGTTCATGAGGACAGCATAAACTCTGGCTTTACTGGAGGTCCTGCACTTAAATGGGTTTGTGAGCATCATGCTACTAGCTGCTTGATGGCAGCATAGACCTGCAGCTTCCCTGGAGCTAGGACGATGAACCTGACTGACAAAGGTGGGGAAAATATCTGCACCATGAGGGAAGGGATGGAGTCAACAGGCAGGACTGTGGAGTTGGTCCTAGCTACACCCACTAGCATTTAAAATAAAAAGGCAGTCTGGTCAGAAAATGATTACAGACACATAATAAAGACAGATTCAGACAAATTTAAACCTCTGAACAGGTCACAGTATGTTTTTAAAAAATGTATGTAGGCTTGTAAGAGAGAGGAAAAAGAGTACAGACAGCATAGATTAAAGGAGTAAAGATAATAAACAAATATTAAAACGTAATAGAGTAAAAAAGCCACATAAAGATGGAATATACACAGAAAGTTTGGATTATGTATATTATTGTGTTTTCTTTGAATTTTTTGACTGTAGAGAGATATTTGATTCTGGGAGCTTCTAAGCTAAACCAACATATATATTTTAAAAGTATCTTCACTTCCAAATTTGAGTCAAAGGATGTGTTACTTTGGAATAGAAATTATGCTTTTGTTTCCACAGAAGATGAGAATCCCGTGGATTCATTTCCAACAAATGTGGTTTGATGAAAAAAGACCCCCCTGAAAGGTTTCCATGAACGCTAAAAATAATTTGCCCAGAAAACAGCAGGAAGCAGTTTGGAGAAAACTACACCAAACTCCCCAAATAATTGTTTATAAATGCTTGTTTTCATTTAAAGGAGGTTGATTATAAATGGTTAAATGGTCATAGTCAATCTCTTCTTTTTTCAAAAAAAAAGGGGGGGATATGATATAGAGATGAATACTTTGCATTGGTATGGATCTTGGTCTATTGATACAAATTTCATTCATTCATTTATTATACTGTTTATATGTATATTTCTGCTCTTTAAATAAATATATGTATATTTCTGCTGTTTAAATGTATTGTGTTTGTGCAACTCATTTAAAAATGTAATGTATACTTAAGAGATGCAGATTAATAGATAGTCATCTATAATAGTCAAACTGTAGTCATATTAGGTTTTCTAGATATACAGAGATTTTTTTCAGTTAGATAATCTTCAACTCTTCAAAGACCTATGGAATATGGCATTTAAAAGGTTTTAAGAACTGAGACTTTTCTCGACAATGAGACATGTCTGCTTCTGGCAGTACCAATTGCTTCAGAGTGGTTGATGGACATTGAAGAAACTCATTATAGAATTTGCCTTCAATGTGACAAGGCTAGCCATTTGGGCAAGAAACTGCACTTATCTAGACTGCTTGATGTTATACTGTATAAATTGGACATGAAGGACCCACAGAAAAGGGACTGCTGAACTTTAGAAAAGATGGAATGCTCCTTCAGGGTTCCTACTTCACAGAAGAAACTGCTAGACATTCTCCAGGACACAGAAGAAAGCAACTGATGAACTTGGTTGTACAAAGCAGAAAAAACTTCAAATTTCCTGCTTCATGGAAAAGTCTGTTGAATCCTATGGCCCTGAAGGCTGAAGATAGATGCCCCAATATTACAGAAGAACTTTGGGTGACTGTCCAAGCAGCAAGACATCTCTATCAATTCTAGAATTTGGGAAGTTGCTTACAATTCACTTCCTATTTACTTAGGTAATATTATAACCTTCTGGGAGTCATTGATGGAGCTGAAGAACAGATAGCTATAATTATAGTTTTCTCTCTTCCTTAGTTATGAAAAAGGATAAATCAGATATGAAACTTTAAACTCACAAAGATAAAATAGATGATAAAATATTTACTTTAATTTTGTCAGATACAAATAGACTAAATATTGTAATTGTTATTCTTGCTTGACACATGTTTTGTTATATGCAATTTTACTATGTTACAGTTAAAAACCTTCCTTTTATTTAGACAGAAAAGGGGAGATTATGTGGGATTCCCCTCTGTATTCTATGAATATGTTTTATTACCATTGGTTAATAAAGAAGCTACTTCAGCCTATGGCAAGGCAGAATAAAGCCAGGTGGGAAATCCAAACAGAGATATAGAGAAAGGGTAGGTGGAGTCGAGGAGATGTCATGTAGCTGCTGAAGGAGAGAAATGCCAGAAACTTAATGGGTAAACCACAGCCTTGTGGTGAGATATAAAATAATAGAAATAGGTTAATTTAAGATATAAGAGTTAGTTAATAAGAACCCTGAGCTAATAGGCCAAACAGTCTTGTAATTTATATAGTTTCTTTGTGATTATTCAGGTCTGGGAGTCTGGGAAATGAATGAGCCATCTCTGCTTACATAAAACTTCACTGGGTAAATTGTCCAGTTTACTTGAAATGGCCATATTGAACCAAAACTTCTCTCTACCATGCCTCTGCCCTGGCTTAGTCCACTCTTGATGTCATTCAAAGATGAGTCTCTGGTTGTATCTTGAAACATCAAAGCCATGATTTTCCTGTTATTTTCAAAGTAGAGCATGCTTATAAGATGCTGTATGAATTTCAGAGGCCTAGAAATATCTGGCCTCTTAGAAAATAGTTCTAAGATATATTTATCAGAAGCTGGTATTATTATGAAAGGACGCTGTGATGAAGAAAGGCTGACATGCAGAATCCAGATACTCTGGAGATAAACTTTGACTGGACATTTTGATAGAGTCAGCTAGGTGAGAGCACTGTCTACAATATTTCTCACAGCACACTGAATTGTGCAAGAACTATGAGACCATAATGGAAGCCATTTTCCACAGAGAACTGGATGTGTTTATTTCGGTGAAGACTCTGAAATGTGAGTCACAAATTACATGTAATTCTCAGCACAAGCACAGAACACATGAAACACCCAAGAATTTTAACTATTTCCTAAAATGTGACAAGACATTCAAATTCATTCATTCAGCAATATCTGTTCAGAGAAAATGGTGAGCAAAGAATCTGATATTCCAGTAATCAAGTGGGAGGATAATGAGCAGTGTCTTTGTTATGAAGTCTACAGATTATATATTTCATTATGAGGAGGGAACATGAGAACGCAATGCAACATTTTCATTTTACTGTAGCACTAACCATAATGACAAAGTATTATTGGAAAATAACTTCATTGATAACATGAATTTTCCTTGAGGAAAAATTAAATAAAAAAGAGAGAATTATTATTTTAATTCTGTAGCCTTAATGATTTCTCCATAATAGTTCACAAGTTGCAACTCAGGTAACAAACAAGGTAAAGAATAAGAAGAAGTAGACTTCATCCCTTATTATTGAAAAATAAATTAGACTAGGAAGGAGTAAAAGATGTCCTTTCAAATTATGCTACTGTGGAATCAATTGTTTTGAATTGTAAGCACACAATTAACCATGGAAGAAGGAGCTCTGGTCTTCCATTTGTTTTCCTGTGGGTTTCCTAATTCCTATTATGCCATTTGCTGCCCTCAGATTAGGCCACTTTTTCTTATCACAGTCCTATCCCATAACATTTTTTCTTTCTATGATAAGGCATATAGATCTTTGGGGCCTCGCAGCCTGTAAAAGCTTTCTGGTGTACATATGAAAATATTAAATAAATTCATGCACATTTCTCCTATTAATATGCTTATGTCAATTTTATTTTCTCACCAGACCAGAAATAGACAGAAGGTTTTGTTGTTCTAATTTTGTTTTTTGAGACAGGGTCTCCCCTCTGTATGCTGTGAATACCATTGGTTAATAAAAAAGCTGCTTTGGGTTTGTTGCAGCACAGTGTATGGCAAGGTGGGAGTTCCGAGCAGATAGCAGAGGAGAGAGTAGGCAGAGTCAATGAGAAGCCATGTAGATGCTGCAGGAGAAAGACACCAGATGCCAGACTGAACTTTACCAGTAGGCCACAACCATGTGACAATACACAGATTAATAGAAATGGGTTAATTTAAGATATAAGTGCAAGCTAGAAATATACATAAGCTAATAGGCCAAGCAGTGTTTTAATTAATACAGTTTCTGTGTGCTTATTTCAGGTCTGGCTGGCCAGGAACAAACAGGTAGCCTCTGCCAACAAATGTAGATCAGGTTAGACTCAAACTCGCAGGGATTCCCTGACTCAGTCTCCCAAGTGCTGGGATTAAAGGTGTGCACCACACTAGGATTAGCCCTACCTTGAAAATTATTGCTTCCCATTGAACAGTCTTTAAATAGGATAGAATCATTTCATTGATATTAGTTTTCTTTGCTAAATTGGATATAAAAAACTACAAGGAATTTATATGACTTCATGTATTTTATAGGATATTTTGAAGCCCCCATAAGCATGTTAAATTCATAATACAAAATGCATTTACTCAAACTTCAGAAGTCCCCATAGTCTATCACAGTCTTAACAATGTTTAAAAGTCCAAAGTTCAGAGTTACTTCAGTGATTCATGCAACCTCTTAGCTTCAATCCCCTGTAAAATCAAAAAACAGATAACATACTTCCAATATATAATGTCACAAGATAAACATCACCATTCCAAAACATAGGAAAGTGAGTGTAGTGAGGAAGCAGGGATCCAAAACAAGATGGAAAACCACTAGTCAAATTTCAGACTCTGAATTGCCATGTCTGATGTCAAAGCACTCTTCAGATCTCCAATTCTTTTCAGCTTTGCTGACTGTAACACACTTCTTTCTCATGGACTGGTTCCCACAGCCTGTTAATCAGGTTTCCTCAGCAAATATCCCATGACTCTGGCATCTCTAACACATTGGGGCTCCAAGATAATTCAGGCTTCTTCTTTACAACTTCACAATGGCCTCTCTGAGTCTCCAGTCAGGAATACCCCTGACATATACCTTCTTGCCTTAGCAGCTTTCCTTAGTCTCAGAGGAATATTGCATAACCCATTTCTTCTGTCCTTGACTCTAAAGCCAAAGCCATATAACTAAAGCTGCCAAATTCTGCTGCTTGCTGGGGCTGGTCGATGGCTCCCTTGTTCAATTAATCTTTCTCAGCTTTCTGTTTTCCATGATTTCCTACACTGCCTAAGTTTGGGTTAAGCAGTGGATAATAATAAGCAAGCTATTTTGTCCTGGCTGTCCTGAAACTGGATCTGTAGACCAGGTTGGCCTCAAACTCAGAGATCCACAAGCCTGTGCCTTCTGAGTGCTATGATTAAAGGCATGCACCACCTCACCTGGCTCTAAGATTTTCTTTAATGTCTTTTGACAAGTTGGAAACTTAGCTGGACAATATTTTGCCCTATGGTCACCAACTCTCTTTATTTCATTTCTTAATCTGTTTCTCTTCTTGAACACAGGACTTAGCTCCATTCCACCTCCTGGTGCTCTTTACTTTTTTTTTTTAATTGTACCTTTTATCTTTTTCTATACTCAGCTTGCTCCTGTTCATTATAAAATTTTATAAACATGAACAATAGTAACCATAGGACAGAATCTATATTGGACTATTCTGATATTTTCTCTGCCAATGGACTTAGTCCAAATCTCATCACTTTAGCTTCAGGCAGGCTCTTCAGACAAGGGTAAAAAGCTACCACACTATTTACCAAAATATCGTAAGAAGAATCTCTAAACCACATATTAATGTTCTTCTATTCTGAAAATCTCTTGAGATGCCCCCCCAACAGTTCAACTCACACTCAGAATTACTGCCTCCCATGTTCCTACTAGTGTAGCCCATCAAATAACACTTGAAGTGTTCAACTGCTTTTCTAATCCACAGTCCCAAGGGCCCTATTTCTTCAAACAAAAACATGGTCAGGCCTATCACAGCAGTACTCCAGTCCCTGGTACCAAGTTCTGTCTTTGGGCTTCTATTGCTGTGAAGAGACACCATGACCACAGCAACTCTTATAAGTGAAAACATTTAATTGGGTGACAGTTTACAGTTTCAGAGGTTTAGTCCATTATCATCATGCAGAGAGCATGGAAGCTTGGAGTATGGTGGTGTGTAGGCAGACATGGTGCTTTTGACCTGTAGGCAACAGGAAGTAGGAGGAGTTTGATCATATATAATATTTTAAAGCCCACCCTCACAGTGACACGCTTCCTCCAACAAGGTCATAGATACTCCAACAAACCTGTACCTCCTAATAGTGCCACTCCCCAGAAGCAATCTCCCAATACTGTCTACCCACTATCAAATAGTCTTTAGAACTCATTCAAATCAACTCATTTGTGGGAACTATATATCAGAAAAGACCTATAAGAATATTGGAATCAAATTGATCTGCCTTAATTTACAATTTAAGTTTTCTGAACAATTATATTGACTATTATATTTACACACTTCTTTTGTGTGCTACTACTCAACTACAAAGTGCCCTTCACCTTTGAAGTTTTATGAGATCTCTGCACTGGGTTTTTATTGTCCTAACACAGCAATGTCAGGCTTCAGATGAGATCAGCAACTCATACTCCAATAATGCCTTTCGGCAAAAAAGAAGTGTCTTTTCCAGGAGAAATCATGATTTAAAATTTAGAATCCTAAACAAGGTTGGTTATAGTATTTTCGGAAATGATTGCCTCTACAACCCACGTTGAAGGTATGCATCGATCTGTATCATGGAATTGATTTAGAAGTGTGCTACAAGACAGAATATACTATAAAAACAAGCTAAGCTAATATTCTAAACAAGCTAACCTTAGGGGTTAACATCCCTAAATGTGTACAGATTCTGAGCAATAACGTGAAATCGTACTGCTTGCTGGATTCCTGCATTCCTTCTGTGAGTGTTTGACACTGTTGACTTTATCTGCTTTGTAGACCAGAGAGACCTCTGTTAGCAAACCATCATCCCAGCATGCTCTGCTCAGAGGGCATTCATTACCTTCCCTAATGCTTCAAGGATCCATCAGCATCAGTAATCTAATGAGACCCCACTGCACGCCTCGCTCTATATTAAGAGCATCTTCGTGCTAAGCCAGCTGGTGCTCCTTCTAAACCAAAGTCAATAAGCTTAAAACAGAACTTTATATTTTGTGAGTATTCTTCCCAGCTTGGTTATTTTATAGCAGTTGTATAGTCACTTACAAAGTCGACTGGAGTCCCTAGAAAACGCTGCTATAACAACAGTGAATTTGATACATTATCTGCCTATTTAATTTGCTTCTGGGGAGCTAGGAAATATGCAGTTTCCCTTGATCTCGTGATTTGTGAAATAGGAATATTCTAATGGTGAAATTAGGACACATTCTTGACTCCTTCCCAGCTCCATATTAGATGTACCAAGCTGTACTGTGAATATCGTAGCCTCCGGCTGATTTCTATAAAAGGGGAAATTGGTTTTCTTTCTTCGAAGGGGTACAGAAGGTTCATGAAGAGCCATGAATTTAGGGAAGATGGAGGAAACATTAAATTTTCAAGGAGAGGTGTACTGTAATATATACCCTGAAAATCACTTCAAACATTGGCTCCAACAATTTTACACAATTTCAAAAAAATCTCTGACAGTCAGAGGCATGATTTTCCTCCCCAAAAGTTACTTGCCATGTCCACACTATTTCTTTTATGAATTTTCTGTGTTTGCTGAAATTGATACCCATACAGACATTATTTCTGAAAACTGGCCCAGCAGTTGTAAGTAGGACTACTTGTTACACTCTTTCTGCATGCACATATTTATCTGCAGCTCTTCTTACTCACTGAAAACACCCACACCATTGTCATACAAACACAGTCCAAACTGTATGCACCCTAAGTATACACAGAGCATGGTTCATAGAATGTATAGATCCCAACACATATTGCTTTCAGTAAGACTGAAACACTTAAGAAAATTTGAAAACAAATTGTAACAACCCCTTGGCATGGCAGAGGAGGATATCATGTCAATGTTGGATTGCCAACATCAGCATGGAGCTTTTTAGAAGAGTCTTATGTGGGCAGCAAACTATTATCCATCAGGCATGGCTTTTCAGTTTGCATTCTGAACTTCCAGAGTCTGTGTAGCCCCTCTAATGTCTATACTCTTAAGACTTGCCCTCGAGATTGTCAGGTAATTAGTAGCATTCTATAGAGACATGTTCTTTGACTCAAACCAAGGGTTCCTTCTCCTGTCACAATGGTTTATGTCATACAAGAAAATCAACTGTGCAAATGTATTGCTCACTGAAGCTTCTACATCTTCGTCACTGAGTACCTAAAATAAGTTCCCAGATCTTAATGATTCCTCAAATTTGACAGGGAAGAAATGTCCAATTAACATTTATGTTTAATATTTAAAACATAGCCACATCAATTTCCATATTCATATATTATCAAACATTTGTTGAGTGCCCATTGTATCTAAATGAAGCCCTCCAGGATTTGGCATCAGAAGACACACCGCCCACATTGAGAACTTTCTGATGGATGACTATTTAACTGAATCAGCTCATCAATGTGTTACAGGGTCCAGAACTCTGTGCATCTGTTCTCTGTGCACACCCCATGGTGTTGAATAATCCCGTAACTCAAGAAAATATCAGAAAGCAGATATTTCTTGTGATGCCTTTAGAAAGGCCAAATTAAAGTTTCAGATAGATTTTCCATAGTAATCACAGTTATGGTTGTTTAGATTGGTCTAGAAAATGCTTATTTTAAACGTACATGTTTTATTTTCAAAGCCTTTAACCATTAAATTATTTAAAATATTATAATATTAACCTCAAGATTAATAACAAATGTCAAAAACATTTTGAAGAATTTATCTCAGCAGGAAAACATAGGGCATAATTGCATGAAATACATGTATAACTAAACAGAAAGTTTACTGGCCATCTAACATGATTTCAACACTGTTTTGAATATTTATGCACAACAGTGGCACTTTCAAAATCTATAGACATTTTAAAGCTGTGTTACAAAGCTTTTAAAATAAAATATTAAATGATTAAAATAGATTTCTCCTGTTTCGTGCTACAACTGTGATTATATGCAAATTTCTCTCCAATTAGAGAAAATGAGTGAAACACTGTAGAGATTGTTTCATGCTAGTTTGTCAAAGGAGTCTGGATTTTTATCCAATGCAGACCATTTGATTATGTATGCAGACATATCTATGTTTGAATAATGCATGGAAATTATAGAAGGCTCATTTTGATATCTCAAAATGAACAGCAATTGTGTTCGGGAAACAAAGAAGCTGTTTACTTATTTAAGTGGCTCTTTCCATGGAGCCCTGGGCAGCTGAGTTTTAGCTCTCCTATGAGTCTCCTGGTTGATATCTGCTAACACCTTTCAACTAATCACCCTTTCACACTAGGATAATGTGTGCTTCCAAGGGAGATACAAATACAATTTCCTGTTCACCTCAGATAGGACACCAGTCTAAAGAAATTCTAACTTGATGAACCATCGATGTCTTGGGCTAACTACAGAGGTGCAGGGGCCCTACTGCAGCTGCATCATCATGAGACCCATTCCACCGTGTGTGATGATTCACCTATGCTGCATTCTTGGAGCTCCCTCCTCAGGGTGCAGGCAGCTCCCACAGAAGAATCTGTTCTGCTCTACAATCATCACGGCTAATCAACCTGTAGAAGGGACCCAGTGAATCCTGTAACATTCTGAGCCTTTTAAGTTTCGTTATATTTCCAAACCTAGCAAGCTTCATTGGCTTCCTGACTCTTACCCGTCTCTTTCCTTCAAGAGAGAACAGGGTAACTTAAGAAACAACAGTAAACATATAGCATTATAAATGTTCTGCTACATAAATCTTTTTTATATTAAATAGATTTCTTTCATACAATGTATTCTGATTATGGTTCCCCCCTACCCACCTCCTCCCAGACCCTCTCCAAGTCTCCAACCACCAAAACCCACACAGTTTCTTGGTCTTTCTCATTAGAAAACAAACACAAATCTTAAAACTATAACAAACAATAATCAAAATCAAAAGGTAAGGTGCAGTATGTAAAAATTATTGAAGAAAATGACCAAAAATTGCAGCCATGATAGAGTATGATAAAAATTATAATAGCTCATTATTTCAGAATAGGCATTTAAAGTATGGTGATGCATGCCTTTGATCATAGCATCAAGAGGCAGAAATAGGTGGATCTCTATGAGTTTAAGACTAACCTAGTCTACATGGCAAGTCCTAAAACAACCAGAGCTCAAAGTGAGACTTTGTGTTTAAATAAAAATAGGCATATTGTCTTAGTTAGGGTTGTCAATGCTGTGATGCCACTTGGGGAGGAAGTGTCTATTTGGCTTACGCTTCCACAACACAGTTCATTATCAAAGTAATTCAGGACAGGAACTGTTGTGGTTTTTTTGGCGCGTGTGGAAAGACACGAGACACGAACGAACCCACGCAAGAAGATTTATTAGAGGGGTGTGCTCACGGGCCCGAGGAAACGTGAGGAGAGGGGGAGGAGAAAGAAGAGGAGAGCTGGAATGGCGCCTCTTTTAAAGGCCGCGCTGCTCATGCGCAGACGGCTCGCGTAGGTGCGTCAGACGCTGGTGACGCAAATGGCGGGCGACCCAGGCTTTCGCACATGCACACAGGGGTGAGGCTAGCCACGCATGCGCGAGCATGGGTCACACCCCCAAGAGGCTGCCTTTTTGACCCAGGGGTTGGGCTTCAGAGCAGCCGAATACCAACATTTCACCCTTTGGTTTATTATAAAAATTTGGGGGGGGTTGGGGCGCCGCAAGGTCTCATGGCTGCTTCAAGCTGACTTTGTGGGCGCCGAGAAGTTGGGGTGTTTGGCTGCATCCTGGGGTGGCTGGTCACGGCTGTGTTTGCTGGACTCTGAAGTTGAGTTGGCTGTTAGTTTGGATCTCACAAGATGCTGGAAAGACAAAATTATGTTTGGGAGGAAACAGAAAATTTTAGGTC
>PVIU01017139.1:0-42745 GCA_004026605.1 Ondatra zibethicus
AATAGAAGCATCTGTTTTATGTCCTACACAATCATTTTAGAGTGAAAACAATCCCATCAACATTATCTCTTGATGCTTTGATGCTTCTGGGAGTCTCCACATAGTACAGCAAGCTCCTGTGCTTCAGGAGTTGTCTAGCATCAAAGCGTCTAAGAGGTTTAAAAAGAAATTCGAAAAGATTGCAAAATTTTTACAAATGTCGATAACTTCTTCTTTAAAATGAACTGAACTCAATTACAGTACTGTTGGATTATAGGATTTGAATTATTGATTCATTTTCACACATTGTTTCATTATGTATTTCTTCATCTGTTGTGAGACACAGTCTTTAAATATTCTAAATATACCAATCAGGAAATACAAAGAAAACATGACTTATATACTAAAAAAGGACAATAGAGGTAACATTGCTATGTGGGTACCAGCTAAAATAGTGTGTGATTGTTGAAGCAAGTTCTTGCAGAAACTCAGAAGCAACCCCAAGAATAATGATTTGAAAACTATGATCATATACATACGTATTTTCTGTATAGAGAAATTATACTACTGACAAGACTCCCGGGCCTTTAGTTGTGTAAACTGTGGTTACAGCATGTGACAGTACTGTGTAGATCCGAGGTCCCTGCAAAGCCTACAGTCTCCACAAAGGGATTGTGTCTCAGTTTACAAATATATTAAAAGTCTTGTTTCAGAAAGACTTTTTAAAATAAATATATTCCTATAAAAATAGGACAAGTTACAAAATAATGTTTATTTTTTAAATTCCAATATCTTCAGTTCTACTTTATAACCTGTTGAGATTTCCATTAAGAGAAATTTAAAGCCTGTTTCTTGCCTATTTTAAGGTTGTCCCATGGTTTCACAGCCTGCTGTTTGATGCATTCAGGCTTGTATATTTTGTTTTAATTTTTGAGATTATGATAGAATTATTTAACTTCTCCCTTCCCTTTCCTCCCTACAAACACCTCATTGCTCTCTTTCAAATTTATGGCTTCTTTTTCATTAATTGTTGTTACATGCGTATATACATATATATGTGTGTGTATGTGTAAATATGCCTGTAAATATATATTCCTAAATATAACATAGTAAATATGTGTAATATTACTTATATGTATATTTTCAGAATTGTATATATGTATATATTTTTAATGGCTGACCTTTTGGTATTAGATAATCAAATGATGTATTCTTCCCCAGAGAAAGCTATTTCCTCCAGTTTCAGTATTCCTTAGTTGTTAGGGCTAGGCTTTTAAATTAACTTTGGGTATGGAGAGATGGTTCAGTGATTAAGAGCACTGGTTGCCCTTCCAGACTACCCTACATCTATTCCCAGCACCCACATGGCAGCTCACAACTGTCTGTAATTCCATTTCTGGAAGATCTGACACCCTCTGAAAGCACTAGGCATGCATGTGGTTCAAAGACATACAAGCAAGAAAATCATTCATGCACATAAAAATAGTTTTTACTCCAAGTGGGAAGGGCCAATAAATGATAACTTTTATTAACTGAAAATGAAAATGGTGAAACTGATAAAGAAGGTTTACCTAAACATAATATTGAAAGGTGCAGGTTTTCAGCACTGATGAATTTAAAATAAAGATAGCAACAATTATCCTTATAGATTTTTGCAAGGATTAAATGAGATAACTAGCAAGTTAATGAGCACAGTATGTGTTCTCAGAATACTTTTGTTATTATCATTATTGATTGTCAGACTTTTAATTAGTATGAGTTCCAGTTCAATATTCTGCAAAAAAATGAGATATTAAAATATCTGTGATTTGAGCATTGAAATTCATATGCTAGTGATGAAAATGATTAATAAATTATATAATAACTTTGGAAAAATATGTATCTCTACTTATCAGTTTGCTTTATGGATCAAAAGTAGTCTTACATGAAAAAATACTGAGGCTGTTACAATGTACACGCTATTGGATTATCAGAACTAGGTGTCAATGAGTAGCATCCACTGGGTGAGTTTCACTTTGTGTTTGTCCACCAGATCAGGAGACAGCATTGCCATGTGTGGTGCAAATGTTTTGTGAATGGTATGCTCCCTTTACTTTCTTCAATTTATCTTTCACAAAGGACTAACAGACAATGATATATGAACAATATTATCCATCTTCCTTAACACAACTTAGTTCCCATGAAGTACCCAAACATGATCTTTGAGACACACAATTTTGAATAACTTTGATTAACCTCAGAAGAATCACAAGAGTATCAAGCTTAGCAAAAACATATACAATGAGTTTATTTGTTTCACGGGAGCCAGGGAGAATATCATTCTAGTCATGTCAGGGTTCACTTGTGTAGAGTCTTTTCATTGTACAATGACAGAGGAGTCTCACTCACAACTTTTAACCTAACATTGACCCCTACAGTGATCTAGACAGAGTGCTAGAAGCCAACAAGTTTATGTGCTAAGTCATTATGATAAATAGGATGAAAGTCTACTTTCCTAAGATTGTAATAGCTAGAACCTGGAAACAATCTAGGTGCCCCTCAATGGAAGAATGGATCAAGAAAGTGTGGAATATATACACATTAGAATACTACTCAGCGGTAAAAAACAATGACATCTTGAATTTTGCATGCAAATGGATGGAAATAGAAAATGCTATTCTGAGTGAGGTAACCCAAACCCAAAAAGACGATTATGGTATGTACTCACTCATTAGTGGACCCTAGCCGTAAAACAAAGAACACTAAGCTTATAGCTCACAAGCCCAGAGAAGCCAAACAGCAAAGTGAACCCAAAGAAAAACATACATAGATCCTCCTGGAAATTGGAAGCAAACAAGATTGCCAGGGAAAAGTTGGAAACACGGGGGCGGGGAGAGGGGTGGGGGTAGGGGATGGGGAAGGGGAGAGGGGGAAGGAGAAGGGAGAAGGGAAGGACTGGGGAGAGCTTGGGGGAGTGGGAGGGTGGAGATGGAGGAAAGGTGGATGTTGGGGAAGGGAATAAGATATCTACATTAAGGGAGTCATTTTAGGACTGGCAAGATACTGGGCTCTAGAGGGGATCCCAGGTGACCACAGGGACGTCCCCAGCTAGGTACTTGGACAGCAGAGGAAAGGGTGTCTAAACGAGCCTTGTCCCATAGTCACATTGATGAATATCTTGATTACCACCATAGAAATTTCATCTGATGGATGGAGATAGAGACAGAGACCCACATCCACATCAAAGCAATGGACTAAGCTCCCAAGGTCCAGTCGAAGAGCAGAAGGTGGGACAAGATGAGCAAGGAAGTTAGGACCGTGAGGGGCTGGTCCACCCACTGAGACAGTGTGCCTGATCTAATGGGAGCTCACCAAATCCAGCTGGACTGGGACTGAATGAGCACATGATCAAACCGGACTCTCTGAATGTGGCTGCCAATGGGGCAGACTGAGAAGCCATCAACAATGACACTAGGACCTATCTCTTCTGCATGTATTATCTTTTAGGGAACCTAGCCTATTTGGATGCACACCTTCCTAGGCCTGGAGCGGGGAGGGCCTTGGACTTCCCACAGGGCAGGGTACCATGCCCTCTTTTAAGGAAGCAGCGGGAGGGAGGAGGGGTTGGGGGGAGTGGGAGGGGAGTGGGAGAAGGGGAGTAAATGTAAATATTTTTTAATGGAAAAATATAAAAGAATATGGAAAAAAAAGAAAAGAAAATCTATGAGACCACCAAGCTTATTATCAAAACTGATTAATATCAAGTCATATTTGAGATTAGAAAAGTCTAAACTAGCAAAAGGTCTTAAAATGAAATTTTATGAGTCCTAGTAAGGTGTTCAGAGGCTGAGCATAGCTTTCAGTTCTGAAACTAAGCACAGGAATAGCCTCTTTCCTAAGACTGAGCATGGCACTGGTAGGACATCTTTAGAGGCTGCAGTCATTGTGGAACTCTGGTGAAAAATCTCTCCTCCCACGTTTATATTATTTTCTACCTTCTACCACTCACAGTTTGCACTGTGCCAATACACACAGTGAAGGGAAAACTATTTGTGAACCTATATGACTGTTGGCCCAACTTCATAAAGACGAGACTGGGATAATGTGGTAAAGTGCACCTCTGTCTTTCACATGTTTGCTCTAGGAACTGATACAATTATTTTACATCTCTTTGCTTCTGTAAAAATGAAGCCAATAATTTAAAGGATTATGTGAATCTGTCAAATAGGAAACATTCAGTAAATAATATAATAATCATTGCTGATGAAAGGATAGAATTTGATAGAGCAGCTTTCCCTGGGTTACCCTCTGGATGAATTGGATTTGCCTCTTATCTGTTCTCCTGCTTCTTAATAACTATTTTATGAAAGATATGATCAATGGATAGATATGAAAATAATTGGTTCATCAGCATTGTTTTAATAAGTAGAAATAGCTTTAAATTAGTTTGATATTAGGAGGCATGTTATCACAGTACATGTTATATCTTTAGGTAAATAAAAAATACAGATTGTCCCTCTAGAAAAATAACACTGGTTGAAGAGTGGGAGGAGTGAGCATATGAGCAAAGAGGTCAAGATAATGATGGGGACGCCCACTGAAACAGTTTACCTGAGCTAATGGGAGCTCACCAACTCCAGTCACACAGGGATGGAACCAGCATAGGACCAAACTAGTCCCTCTGAATGTGGATGACAGTTGTATGACTGGGGCAGACTGAGGGGCCACTGGATGGATACGTTGCTCAGCCTAGATAAAGTTGAGAAAGCATGGAGGGAATGGGAGGCGGGGAGGGAGTGAGAACTGGTATTATTATGTAAAATGAAAAAAGATAGTTTTTTCTTTTAAAAAAAAAGAAAACAAATTTAAAAAAGAAAAAAGGATACTATGTAATCACCTTTTAAATTAAAAATGTTATTAAAAACAAGTATCCATAAGCATTCCATTGTTTGATGAGAGAAGAAGAAAGGAAGAAGGAAAGGATAGAGGGATGGAGGGAGGAAAGGAAGAAAGGAGGAGAGAACTTAGTATGTGGTTTATTTATGGATGATAAAAATCATAAGGAATTCTTCATTTAATTAGGAAGAAATCTATATTAGAAATCCTGAAATAAATTCATTTAATAATGTGAAGTTGCAGCTGAAGAATACACTGGTGAATAATAACTCAACATAATTTCACAAATAGCTTTAATTAATTTCTAATTGTCCACTAATACATGCAAGGACTAGTTCTTTGTTTAAACAGAAATGAGAGGTCTCCAAAAATATTCTAAGTTTAATAGGTGCTACTTCAAGTAATGCCTCGTAGCATCTGAGTATTGAACGGGTCATAATAAAGGACCCAGAAAACATGCTCCAAGAAAGATGTAGAAGTCATGGCAGATGTCATTGTAGCACTGCCATTTTTAGCAGAAAAATCTCAGTTTAAAATAATACCTTCATGCCATATGGCAGCATTGCTTATGTAGAAGTGCTATGATATCTGTTCCCTCTTATTCCACACACATCTATTTCCTCTGGATTTACTGTTTACAATGTGTGTACACTTTGTTAGTTGTTTCTATTAAAGGGTGAAGAAATTTCTTTGTTCTGTTGTGTGAAGCCCAAACTGTTAGGTGATGGAGTCATTAAACTATATAATAATAAAAAGGAACTCTCATAATTGTGATAAAATTGTGAAGGAGACATACTCATATTCATGCTGTGAGATATTATGATTGCTTTAATCACAAATACTGACAGTTGGACTATAATCTGGGCATAGGATTGTGCTGTGGGACAATGGTCTGTACCCTGTCACTTGTATTTTAAATAAATCCTGATTGGCCAGTAGCCAGGCAGGAAGTATAGGCTGGGTGACCAGGCAGGAAGTAGAAGTGGGGCAACAAGAATTCTGGGAAGAGGGAAGTTTGAGTATGCAGTCATCACCCAGACACAGAGCAAGCAAGATGTGACTGCCTTGCTGAAAAGGTACCAAGCCACATGGCTAACATGGACAAGTATTATGGGCTAATGTAAGTTATAAGAGTTAATAAGAAGTCTGAGATACTAGGTCAATCAGTTTATAATTAATGTAGACCTCTGTGTGATTTCTTTGGGACTTAACAACTGCGGAAACCAGGCAGGACAGAAACCTCAGTCAACAGGATTGTCATAGCATTTCATTTGTATTTTAATAAATAAAGCTTGCCTGAAGATCAGAGAGTAAAATAGTCCCATTGGCCAGCCTTACAGACCAGGCAGGGTTAACACACACCTTTAATCTCAGTAGTCACACTAGTTGCCATATAAACCAGACTGTGCCTGCCTTTAATCTCAGTGATGCATGCTTTTAATTCCAGCCCTCGACAGGAATATAAAATGGGAGGAGACAGCTCTCAATCTCAGTATCACTCTGAGATTCCTGGAGGCAAGATCACCATTTTGGACTGAGGAAGGGGTAAGAGCCAGTGGCTGGTTGTTTTGCTTTTCTGATGTTAAGGTTGAACCCTAATTTCTCTCTCTCAGTTTTTATTAGTCATTCTTCATAAGATTGTTATTTGGGACAAGAGTGCCAAATATCTCTTTCTTTTAAGCAAAGGACAGGATTTCTCTTCAAACACAGTTACGTGGGTCCACCCCGTAATGCTTTACTGGCATGTGATAAAAATGAAGAAATTGTATTAAGTTTACGAGAGCACTAATGTAAGACGTCTAACGTCTAAATATATCAAAGAAATGGTTGGAAACTTGAAAAGGCATTGCAGATTTGAGCAACTCCGAAGTAGAAGAGTCATATCCATATTCCCTCTCTTTGAAAGAAACTTGGAAGCTATGTGAATGCTAACACAAGTTTAAAAGCTGGCTATCACGCCGCTAGATAGCAATAGAATGACAGTAAAGGACAGTCTAAACAAAACTAACTTCGGGAAAACTCTACTCTTAGTCACAGGTATGAGTTTTCAAAATGGAAAGGAAGGATTAATTTATTGGATATTTTATAATTGCTGAAAAATAATGCAATGAAATTAAAGTGTGAATGAAATTCAAAATTTAATATATCTAAAAGTTTCACCATAGATTAAAAAACCTCTGCATGAAAATGCTAACATCATTAGAATAACCAAGAGAATTAAACTAAACTAGGTAGAACGAAAGATATACAACAAGCAGAAACATGGAAAGGAAGAACAGTAAAACTAACCAATGTGACTCACTTTCAATCAGAGGAACATTATAATCTGTACTAGTGGACAAATAAAAATCAAATAATTTTGCATTATTGTTTATATATGGGTGGACTGATTATTTAACTATAACTTGCAAAACCGATCTCTTTTTTTCCAGCTCTGAATGTTTAATGAAAAAAATCAAAGAAATTAATGCTTATATTGTTTAATGTGGTTCAGGAAGTGCTGTGATTTAATCAAATACAATATGAACTATTATTATAACTCTTTATTATAGGTGAGGCCACAAATAAAATTGTAACCTATTATTTTCAAACTCAAAAATAATGGAAAAAATAGTACTGAAGGTTGCCTGGAGAGATCTGGGTGAAATCATCTTGAACACAAGTAGCTTTGAAAGCAGTGTTTAAGTTCCCTTCAATTGGAAATATTTAGACATAAGAAATGTATTCTTTTTTATTGACATTTTTTACACTTTAAGTATATTCCTGTATAGGGTGGGGTGAATAAAAGACAAGAGTGTTTTCAAGATATAAGATTTTATAACACTCAACAACTTTATATTTTAACATGAAGTTGCTTAAAATACCCTTGAACCTGTTCTAATTCTACTTTTCTAGGGTCACTTATATTATCATGTGATTTCACTTTATCACAGAAACATAATATTTAAATAAAATATAAAGGTAAATAAGATGCATTGGATTTGATGGAAAATGGAATACAATGTGATTCAATACTATAAAATAAGAACAACATTTATTTCCATCATTTTTCATGTACCAAGGTGTAGAGCATATGGAAAACTAATATCGATATTTGAAAATAAACTTGTGATTTAGACGTTATATCAAATTTTCTGTAAACAAAACACACATATAATTTAACACCAAAAGCAGATCTTATTCCAATGCAAATTACCTAAAAGATTCAGTAACTGCTTGGTGAATAAATACATTTAACGATGTATTTGAAAGTGCTTACGGTTCTCAATTATCAGGACTGCAAAATTTATCATCAATCTTGCAAAATGAGACACAAGCATAATCATTTTCCATGTTACTCACTCATCAACATTATTAAGAAACCAATAATCTGTTCTGCCAAATGCTCATTTACTAAGAGTTTGCTTGAAACTTTTAAGGTAGAATCTCCTTCTGGAAACCTGGGGACCACACCAGCCAAGGAAACAGGTAGGCGACCTTCCCTTTCCTCTCATCTTCCAATTCCAATTCCCCAATTTTATGCCAAACATTGTAGCAGACCAGCTGATCTAGTCTCTCTTTCCTCTCTACCCCCTGCTCCCAGGAAACTAAGCATATCCCATATCCTTTCTTCTTACCCATCCATTTGGCTCAGCTGCCAACATGCTAGACACTCCCTGGAAATCCACTGCCCTTTCAGGCCAGGGAATGTGGTAGGCAATCTTCATGCTAGTTCCTGTCCTCCAATTACAGTTTTCCAGGTTCATCTCCAGACCTGTAACAGAAGATCTGTAGGGATCTGTCTTCTCTCTTCTCCATACCCTGGGGAATCCACAGATACTGGTAGCAGACTCAGATTTCCTCCTTCCTATGGACCTTCTCATTGCTCCCAACACATCTAGCCCATCCCTGTTCCTTTCTGTAAGATCCCAACACCAAGAAAAAAGTTCTACCAGGAACCCACACAGACACACCTGGCAGAACCCAGAAACACTCTCATCCGAAAATCAACAACCAGCACATGATCCTAAGATCAGGAAAGAGCAACAAAAACCAAGGAACAGAACACCCACTCAACAAATTCAAGACCAAATATCAAAACATAGAATACAATCATTTTCAATCTAGCTTCCTAGAAGACAGCATAAAAACACAATGAATAACATCTAGGACAATATGTCTCTACTAAAGTCCAGAAACACTATTATAGCAGGCCTCGAAAAGTACAATGTGCCTGAAGGACATTTTGTATATTGATACAACTTTTAGGAAATATATTCATATTGCATTATATATTAACCTCTGATCAAGATACTTATACATGTGATCTACACAGAATCAGTGCAATCACCATCAAAATTCTAACAATTCTTCACAGATCCATGAAAACACAAAAAGCCCAAGATAGCTAAAACATTCCCAAATAATAAAGAATTACTGGAAATATCACAACTCGAGTCTCAAATTATACTACACAACTATAGTAATAAAAACAGTATGGTATTGGCACACACACAGACAAAAACAGACATGCTGATCAATTGAATCTTACTGAAAACTCAGACCTAAGGCCACACGTCTATGCAGATCTGATTTTTTGTATAATGAAGCCAAAAATATACACTGGAAAAATGCAGCATTATTTTTAAAAATGATACAGGTTAAACTATATGACTGCATGAAGAAGAAATCAAATAGATCTATACTTATTACTCTGTAGAAAATTCAACTCCAAATGGATCAAAGACCTCAACATAAGGTTAAATATCCTGAATCTGATAGAGGAGAAATCGGGGAATAACCTTGAACTCATTGGCACAAGAAAGGACTTTCTGACCTGAATACCATTAGCACAGGCACTAAGAAAAACATTTGAAAAACAGGACCTCATGAAACTTAAAAGTTTCTGAGTGGCAAAGAACACCATCATATAGACAATATGCAGCAAGCTACATAATGGTATTCTAGAATAAAATTATTACTTAGAATTAAAACTGCTATTGTATTTAAAGGAGATGTTTTCAAAATTGTGTTTCATATATAGTGGTCAAGGATTATTTATCAGTATTATTATCTCTTGTAGGATGGTCATATATATTCTTAAGAATTTTAATAAACTGGGCGTGGTAATGGACACCTTCATCCAAGCACTTGGAAATCGGTGGCAGAGAGATTGATGGTAATTCCAGGCAAATATAGTCTACATGGTGAGTTCCAGGTACGGAAGCTTACATAGTAAGATTCTACCAACAAAAGGAAAAAGAGATATTTCATAATTAAAAATAATATCAAATATTTTCTCTTCATGCTTCCTGTATACTGTTAAATTTAGAAAGTCAATATTGGTTAAAACTAGATTTTAAGTTTTCCTTTTCTACCAGCTATATGTATATGCCTCACATTTAAATGTTTTACTGAGTAAATTTTACATATATGTGTATATAATTTTTCTTCATGTGCATTTCTGGTCTGTTTATGTTTTTATATTATACATTATACTTTTAATTTCCACCAACAATCCTTTTTCAGCATTCTTCCACAAACATCCAATGTTTTCACATCAAATTAATAAGATATTTTTCTTTCCCTCAAATCTAGCTTTATTTTTATTTAACTACAACATTTTATTTTTCTAATTCTTATTAGATTAACAATTGCAATTAATCATATGTTATAGATTATCATCTTTTTATTTCTATCTCTCTATTCTTACTTGGAAGGTACCTAAAGAGAAATTTCTCTTAAAAGTTGAAAATATGTAGGAAGTTTGTACAAAAATAACTTGGAAATCCTATAAGGGCAAGTGTTTCAGAGTTTGAAAATAAAAGACAGGCATATTTATTTTGGGTTGAACAGCAAGCAGAGGGATCACACATTCCTCACCTGCCTCAATCAGATCGCATTTTGCTGACATGAGTGGGCTCCATGAAATTCATCTGTGACCTGATTTTTTTTTTAACTGCAACAGAGTCAGCTTTCAATTGATAGACTTTTCTCAAAAAAGAAAATGTGCATAGCTCCTGATATGTGGAAGCTGCAGGTGATGAATATTCATTCGAAAGAAGGACAAAGAGTCCCGGTATGATAACTAGAAGCCCTCTAAAGGAGTTCACTTTGTAATCTTCTCAGTGTGGTGAACAGGATGTGTTACATATTGTATGGCACTTGTTATAGAACGGGGTTCAGTATGTACTTCAGAAAAGCTCATTAAAGCAAATGGATTTCAGGCTAACTCTACTGATCTTTACAAAGAAAGGCACACACACACACACACACAGAGAGAGAGAGAGAGAGAGAGAGAGAGAGAGAGAGAGAGAGAGAGGGGCAACTGTTTTCACTGATTTTTGCCGTGCAAAGTAATTTACTGGATACTCCCATGTCTTGGAAGAAAAAGAGTAGGCATACATTTCTGCTGAATCAACCTAATTCATCAAGACTTTATCATTAGCTATCCAATGATGAGCCCTATAATCTTGAAAAGTGTCGATTTTCTCAGCATGTTAGCTGAAGGAAGGAAGATTCACATACCACATATTTTACCTATACAGGTTTACTTGAATGAAATTCATGTTGTATATTAGTTTCTTACCACTGTTATTAAGTTTAAAGTATACAGAGAGAGCTTTCTATAGTTTCTTGTTCCCTTTTGTTCCTGATTTCTTGCTCTACCAAAGTCTTTGGTGGCTGAATGAGTGTTGTGGGAGGTCCTTCTGTCTGTGTGTTGCTTTTATTGTTCAATGAATAAAGAACTGCTTTGAGCCTATGGCAGGGAAGAACAGAAATAGGTGGGGAAAGCTAGGCTGTATGCTGGGAGAAAGAAGGGTGGAGTTAGAGAGAAGCCATGGAGCTGCTGCCAGAGTCAGACATGCCAAAACTTTGCCTGTAAACCACTGCCACGTGGCAATACACAGATTAATAGAAATGGGTTAAATTAATATGTAAAAGTTATCCAATAAGAAGCTAGAGCTAATGGGCCAAGCAGTGATTTAATTAATACAGTTTCTAGTGATAATTTCGGGTCTAAGCTAGCTGGGCAGCCAGGAACCAACAAACAACTCTCTCCTACTACATTTGGCATGCCAACATGGTGGACTAAGTCCATGTAAAACCTAAAAAAGCTTGAAAAGAATCTAGACACAGAAAAACAAAGTTTAGCCTCGGTTTTTTGTTGTTGTTGTTGTTTTGTTTTGTTTTGTTTTGTTTAGCTGGCAGCATGCTGCAGCTCCCTTAAGGGAGGTTTTCCTGATTCACTGGTAGCAGAAAAAAATCCATGCCTTTTTTAAAAAGGCAGCTTCCTAGGCAATGCTGCCAGCGCAAACTCCAGCTATGAAGCATTTGAATGGCATTTGTGGGCTCGGGTGTTTGTGTGCCCACTCGGGGTGGGGAGACAAATAACTGAGAGCAGGTTTCATGTGCCTTCCCCTTTTCCAAAAAAATAATTATCATAATCTTTGTTTTTGTTGTTATCATTGTTTGTTTGGGTTTTTTTAGTTGTTTGTTTGTTTTACATCCCTGCAGCAGTTTCCCTGCCTTCTCTCCCCCCCAGGCTCTCTGCCCACCCCACCCATCTGTTCCCAACTCCCAATCCACTCCTCTTCTGTTTCTGGTTAGGAAAGGGGAGGTTTCTCATGAGTACCACCAAAGCATGACATATCAAGTGGCAGTAAGACTAAGCATTTCCGCATTTATTAAGGCTGGCAAGGAAACTCAGTATGAGGAGTAGGGTCCCAAAATCCAGTAAAAACGTCAGTGACATCCCCTGATTCCAGTTGTATTGCTCGGTCCCCTTGTGGGACAATCTTTGTTTTAACACCTCATATTGATTATGTTCAGATTCCCACTACTCAAGAAAAGAATCATCATTGTAAATAATGATATTTCATTGTGAACATTTTCATTAATTTTGTAGGTAAATTTTAAGCTTCTATACTAGAAGCAATATTTTAATGCTTACTGAAAATATAGTTACCTCTCCTTATCAGTAGGAATTGGTTCCAGAACCACACTGTCCAGCTACCCTGGGTATAGCAAAATCGATGATGCACAGGGCATAGTGTTGGCATTCAGCATGCAAATGACATCCATATAATTCATTATATATCAGTTACTTATGCCAAACGAAGTATAAAAGCTAAGCAAATGGTTGCTATCATATTTTAAAAGCAGTAATGACAAGGAAAATAATCTGTGTGTACTCAGAACCAGTATAGTTATTATTGAAATGTCTTCCAACTGTATTTGGCTTTATCTACACACCTGGAACCAGCTGATTTAGAGTCAAATAAATTTACTTTTCTACGAAGTTCCTACTTCCTGTAGTTGCTGGTGATACTGCTGTCCTGGGTGTTATGCTTTTTGAATCTCTAATCAAGAAGATTACAGTTCACTTGTAATCTCCTTATGGCTTTATTATACCATAAGTTATATATGCATTCTTAAAATTTAATATAAATTAAATGTCCCACCACAAAACACTCTCGTCCTTAGGCACATCACTGTTTTTTCAGTCTCGTTTTTTTTCATTTTTAAAAGTGATTTAATTATTAATAATCTCTCACTTTGCCTCCCTTCCTCAATGAGTCAAAGTTGGCCATTTTGTCCCAAAGAAACCTACTTTAACATAGAAACAGGACAATTGTTTTGAAAGTTAAAACTTAAAAAGTGACCCAAAACACAGATTAAAGCTTCTGAAGGGTTGGCAATTGGAAGCAGAGCTGTAAAGCAAGAGGAACAGTGGTGAAAATGGAGTAACTGTTCCTTGACTGTGAACAAAGGCCATATCGTAATCAAAGTAAGTAGCGATTAGTCTCGTTCAAAATTAGTGGGTAAATAAATTAGGAGGTCAAGATAAAGAAATAGAGCATGGTAATGTATGGCTGCAGTCATCAGCGAGAGAGGGTAGCAGGTGCAGCAGCCAGTGAGAATGAATGTTCTCATCCTTAGACAGGTGTGCTTCAAAAGCAGCAGGAAAGCCCTGGAAGGAGAGATGATTTTCCTTTACTGTTAGTAACCCGACTTCACGGACAATGCTGGGCCATAATAAACATGGCTACCATTAAATGTTTGTTGAATGCTATTATTTTCTGCCCTCTTCTACATATCAATTACTGCGTTGCTGCCTACAGAGTCTCTGTGATAAATCGTTATGAGAAAGGATTCTTTTTCTCTAAGAATTTCTTCGGATTATATTGTTCTCTTCATGATCCTCCAAACATCCACTTTTGTATATACCATGGAACTAGGTGATTTTTTTCCCCTGACTTCTAGTGGATAACAACTTAAATCACCCATTTTTGGTGTTTTTCAATGAGATTTAAATGACAGTATGCAGGTTACCTGATTTGATTGAGCAAAGTGTCTTTTTTTCCTATTGAATGCACCTTTTTTATCTCAGGACAAACTGCCATGAAAGAAATATACATTGACGAAAGAATCATGGGAAACTAAAAGTATAAAAGGAGAGAAATGGTATTGTTCACAACTGCTACACCCACCTAAAAAGCACATTCAATGGTGGATTATGAACCGTATACAGTAGAACGCTGATCAGCAAGAAGAGCGACAGTAACTACAGCTCCACACAAAGGACACGACTCCTACTACCAACCTTGAATGAATAGAGGATTAAAGAAAGAGAGCTCGCGTTTATAAGTGCCACCAAGGTGAGAACCAATGTGTGGTCAGACACCAAAGGATAACATTTCAGAGGTGCTAGAAATAGCTTTGTGACAGAGCTACCGGCTATGTGGATGTCAGCCTCAACATTGCTTAGTGAGTAATATATAAACATGCTTGATTAATGTAAAATTCAGTGTCTATATCATTCAGAAATGAATTAAAATAGGATTTTGAATATTTTCACCATGCAGAAATGATAAACAATGAGATACATACTCTTAGATTGACTGAAATAGCAGTTATACATGCATTTAAATACTTCTTTTTATACCATTAATGAGTATTGCAGGCTGTACATAACTTTAAAATATGTTTAATTTAAATTAAGAAATAAACAAGGCTATACTAGTAATATTTCTTTCAGCTCTGAACTTATGAGAAGCACCCTTTATTATCTTTAAGATTTTAGTGTAGATGTGAAAAGAAAAAATGAATTGTTTCCTTCATTTTATAATTAACATTAAGTTCGCTGATCAGGCAAAGCCCACATAAAAATATTTTTCCTGTCATTCCCAAAGAAATCACTGCTGTTGTGATTATAATTATGCTAGCCTGCATTATCTCCTGGGTACCCTGTCCCTCTAAGAGACAAGCTCTGCCCTCTCAATTCCCCCTTCCTGCCAATGCAAGCTCTTCTTGGCCCTCTTCCTCCCCTCTTTCTTTTGAAGAGGCAGCTTGCTGCCTCCGTCCTCCCCTGTCTTGTGTCTCCTCTTCCCTGTCCCTCTATTTCTCTCTTTTTCTCTCCCTGCCCCATTCCCTCTTACCCTCCCTACCCTCTCAATGCCCACCAAATGAACTCTCCATACCCAAGTTCTGGCTGCCTGGCTTATTTGTCTGTCCCTTACCCACAATGTGGTCCCGTCCCATCAACCATGGGACTCACCAAGCGTCACTGGCGCCATAAATCATAACTGCAGTTACCGAGAAGAAGCCAAAAGAAGAAGAAAGAAAGAAGCTGAAAGGAATCCTCTGACTAGTTTCTAGGCTTTGCTAGACATGCTACTCTCTGTATACTGATCTACTGTGAAAAAGTGCAAGAAATCTGAACACACGCTTTTCTATCTGCATTGGGTCATTTTAGAGGTTTCGCAGTGTACACAGATCAGACTATGGCAAAAGCCCTAGAAAATAAAGGTCACCATGGTTTGACAGTAATATAGTAAGCGACACCTGTTAAGGGTGCTTACTCCACTACTTGTTACATGTTGTTGGGATTTTGTTTTTACACAGCACTAAGCTGAATGATCTGGCATTCCTAACCCAGCTCCTGGTGTTTCAGAATTCTTCTACATAGCCAGCAGCAGCTATCCTTAATAGTAAGAGATGAACTGCTGAGCATTTGAAATGATAACTTGCACATAACCTACTTGTCTTATGTGGCTACAGCAGTTGTGCACAGTCCCAGGGAAGTATTAAAAAGGACATAAGCTGTTGAAGACAACATGGAAGACTCAGAGATGTAAGAAACCCCATGATCATCAACATAAACCACTGTTTCTCCCTGCCTTTTCACGCTAGGCAGTGTAGTGGCCTCTAAATAGCCCGTCTGGGCAATGTGAAACCACAAAAAAACAAAACAAAACAAAACAAAAAAAAACAACAAAAAAAAAACCTCTATTTCTTCAAAGTTCTCTTTGGACCAAAAACATACTGTGACAGGTCAAGATTTTCGAATGATAAATCCACTGATATATGTAACCTTTGCTCTCACCTGCCAGCATAGAAAAAGTCTTTAGGATGTGCTACAAGCACCAAAAGAAAAAAAAAGTTTCTTTTTCTTCACAACCAAGTGGGAAATACTAATCAACAATCACCACCATTTTCTAATTCTTTTATCCTTGAGTGTTAGTCCATTATAAGTTTTAACGAGGTGCCACCTAATGCCTAACTTAGATGAATTTCATGCTTTGGTATGCAATCTTTATAGTGATTACATTTCAATGGATCAATGAAACACTGGACCTTCTCAGAGTTGAGCGGGGTACAAAGGAAACCATCATCAAAGATAATCCACCCTCAGTTGTGTTAGTTACCGTCTATAAAGCTATAGCTGACAATCCTGCATAGAGCTGTCTTTCAGTTTACCCAACAGAGTTGTTTCCCCTTGTGCTTCTCTCCAAATTATGCTATTACCTCTCCACTCATTAGCTCAAGGACACCGAAAGTAAGTTATCACCTTTCACTGATTTTTTGCAAGGGAAAAGAAATGTGTCATTCCCTTTAGCCTGGCAATCTCTTTGTCTGTATTTCTTTAAGGTTAGCATTTTTGTTTTTTCTTCCTATAGAGTTTTCAATAGCAGATCAAGACAATAAATAATTTATATTTCAAGAAAAATTTTATTCTACCTCAAATTATTGTTTATTCTTTTAATTAGAAGTCTGTATTTGGCATAATAACTTTGATTTTGATAATATTATGTAAGATTCCCAACATTCCAATCCTTTGGAATGACCTAAAAACAATCTTTTATATCAAAATGGAAGAAGTAAAGCTTCCAGTTTTCACTGCTGAGTATTTTGATCCAAGTTTCCCAAAAGCTATTAGCAACTATATTTACCTTGATGTTCTTCTTAACAACTACACTATACTTTAATATTCCTTTAAAACAGTGGTTCTCAATCTGTATGTCAAATGACCCTTTCACAGGGTTTGCCTATGACTTTCAGAAAACACAAATATTTACATTATGATTCATAACAGTAGTAAAATTACAATTATGATGTAACAACAAAAACAATTTTATGGTTTGGGGGCACCACAACATGAGGAAATATTTTAAATGGTCGCAACATTAGAAAGTTTGAGAATAACTGCTTTACAAGGATTTTTGTGAAGTCAAATTTATGGTGAAGTGTATGACTCAGTATTTATCCTGAAACTTTGACAGAATAGCTTAGGACAGATGCTCTTACTTCAGCTGTCTTTAGTGTATCTCCTTTAGCTGTACATAAAACTCATGACCACAATATTAATTCAATGAGAAATTTCAACCCATAATTAAATGTATTATCCTAGAATTTCTAGGATTTAGGGATGGCATTAAATCTTTTTTTTGTTTTCTTTTATTTAGATTCATATCCTTCCATTTAAGAACATCAAGTTTTAACTAAGATTCTTCCCTTTTGCATAGGCCCTGGTCCTGATCTGAGCAATTGGGTTTTATCTTGTTTTTTGGATTTTTTTAAATTGATTTTTATTGAGCTCTACATTTTCCTCTCCTCCCCTCCGTGCCCCTCCCCTCCGTCCTTCCACCCTCTCGCAAGGTCCCCATGCTCCCAGTTTACTCAGGAGATCTTTCTCTACTTCCCATGTAGATTAGATCTATGTAAGTATCTTAGTGTCCTCATTGTTGTCTAAGTTCTCTGGGACTGTGGTTTGTAGGCTAGTTTTCTTCATTTTTTGGATTTTTCTAATCATCAAGTCTGACAATAAGCTATATATTGATTCATTTCCTAATTCGTTCACGTGTGCAAATGTATACATTGTTGTATATTTTTTAACTTGAATGATGAGAAATTGGGGGATCTACTTCATATTTTTTAGTTTATCATCTCACTTGTATTTCTTTTGGGGACTTAAACATTTTACATGATCTTAGAAGCCATTCATATGCATCCTTTTCAATGTAACATCTTCTCTCCAGATTTAAAATAGAAACTATCAAAAGTAATTACAGAAAAGTATACAAATAAGTGTCTAGATGATTAAATGTCTTTCCAATATCAGGAACTTTGTTCTTATCTACCTACAAGCAAATGACAGAGTGATAGGGCATTAAAATAGTATGTTCTAAAGCACTGGGGCATAGAGAACCCATCTTACTCAAGAGCAAAATACTCTACAGGGTGAGCGTTCTGATAATACTACAAGGCATTAACCATCCAGAGGGACTGGAGAGAAACCAAGTAGCTCAATATGCGTTACTTTACTAACGTATAGCAAAACAGTCCAGAAGTGATTAACACAACATACTTGGGTCAAGACTTAGCTTAATTTCTGGAAAGTATCAGAAATATTATGTCAAGTATAATCCATAGCCACAACAAAGAAAGGCTCTAAAAAGTTCTACACTGATTGATGTAGTCTATTAATTTATTCTATTCTCTGCTCACATTTCCTGAGCCTTTTCTGATCCCTGACTCTTCATTCTATAATTGTCTTTCCTAAACCTCTGGGCAATCATATTGCCATTTTCAATATGGGGTCCAATATCTTTAGGGAACATCTAGACAAAAGTACTGGCTCAAAGCAGGAGTTCTCAGAACATTACAACAACAACCATTGTCTTTTGTTGGTTGGTTTTCCAGCAGGTCAGTTTTCTGTCTTAAAGAAACTAATTTAGGGACTATATGTCTGAAGGTGTAAGTTCATTTTATTATCTCTTCATGAACTGGGTATGGAGGGAGCTCCACACTTACCCACTGAGCTTAAAGTAGTTCATGTGCATAGCTTTAATGACAATAAGGGTATGAGAAATGACAGAAGACTCAGACAAACAAAAATGAGGAAATGGAGATCATAATAAAGAACTAGTGAAAATAAATGAGGAATCTGAGATCCCCAGAATGGCAACAATCACAGAGTACTTCATCAGTCTCTTAGCCAGGTTACCTCTAGGCCTTATGTATCTCAGCATTGCATCCCACAGCGGCGGAGTCTCATCTGACTTCTACCTCTTTTTCCTCCACTTCTGTTTGGATCAAAGCTGTTCTTGATTTATTTGCTCTGGTCAGTCAACTATTTCACCTTTCTAGCAACATTATTTGCAAGGCAAATGATGAATGTCAAGAAGAGGCCATCCTTTACTCAGCCCCTAAGTGTCACAGAACTATGATATGTGCATCCTGACCTTAGAACAGCTACATTATTCAACAAAACCACACCATTAGTTCTTCCAAATTTGGATCATACGTTTCCAAAGCTGTCCAGTCTCGTTTTGTCATTTTCAACATTAGTTTTGCTCATTTTTGCTTTCATTTAAAGTTGCTGTGTATTAGCAAAGACATTTTATTAATCATATTTCTATCCCTGTTACTAAGTCATTGCCTGGCATTCAGCCGGGAAAAATAAAAGGTACTAAGATTTTGTATGCAAATGAGTCTATGATATGAAATACTGCTTTATAATGTTGGATCCACATTAATAATGCTGTGGAGTCTAAAGTTTTGTTGTAACATAGATGAAGGCATTTTGTAGTTCTAAAACTTTACAAGATTGGCAGTTCACCAGCTGCAGTCACTTACAGATGATGTAATGTACTCTTGCTGGCCCAGACAATTGTGTTTGCTAAGTAAAAATCCTTTCCAAAGTATTAGCCATAATGATAAATGCCAACGTGCTACTCTATATATGACTTTCCCCTCCACGTCATATCATATGTCTAACCTCCAACAAAATGCACTCCTAAGGACAAGATGTTTTTATTTTAAAGGCAACAATAACTTCCGAGAAGCCTTGGCAAAAAAAAATGTACTGTTCATAAATTCATCTAAACCCCTGACATTAGTAAAATGAAGTTTCAAATATGAAGACATTTGCCCTTCCTTGGATTTTTCTCCACGTTATATTAATAAATGTCAGAGAGAGGGGAAAGCTGCTGTGTAGAAGCACCCAAGCCAGACTTGGCAAGGGGGGTTCAAGCCTCGTGCTGTCTGAATAAAAGCAGATTTCTCCCACAAAGAACAGTTTGCCAGATGCAAATTGTCATTGTTCTCATGAATTAAAAGATTGTATCTTCACCAGAGCCTGCAACAACAGATAATAAGTCAGTATTTAACAGCCTCTACATATTTAATAGTCTCTACGTATGTAAATGTAATACTTAAAGTACATTATGAAATGGGCTCTGTACTTTATGAGGAAACAGGTCATTTACATACCAAAGAATCTCTCAAAACTATAAGTTCTGGGTCTTTGGCAGCTTCACCTCCGGCACAGGAATGAGATGTTTCATGTTTACAGAGAACAGCTCAGATCCTGGGGACAGGAATTCATTCATCAAGCACTTGCCAAGGAACTCATCTTAGTTTCCTTTGAAGATGGAAATTGCTATCTTTCTGGACCAGCGACTTCACCTATCTCTGCTTAACCCTCACTTGGGGCGATGCAATGAAGCCCTTCCTATCAGAAACTGAATGTCAATTATAGCAACCAAAGCAGGCCGCGATCAGGGAGAGCAAAATCAACTCAACTTTGATGGATCCTCCTAGTACTTGAAGTCAGGGCCCAAATTCGAAACTTCAGATTGTTTCTGTGATATCAATGTATAGTAGCCAGATAAAGGTTTTTCTCTAAAGTGTTCTTTTAAAATGTGTTACATTAGGCAATATGTATTTTTTATTCATTTGTCCCCCGAAAAAAAGAAAATGATAATTCTTTAAACTCTAAGTAGAGCTCTGAACAACACTAAAAACAAATGAAAAATGTTAACCATCTATGCATCCTCCTTTCAAATTGACATATCTAACCCACAGGGCAACATAGCCTAGTGATTCTCAGCACGTGAATATTCTGCATATTTACATTACAATTCATAGCAGTAGCAAGATTACAGTTATGAAGTAGTAACAAAATAATTCTATGGTTGGTGGTCACTGCAACATGGGGAACTGTATTAAAGGGTTATAGCATTAGGAAGGTTGAGAACCACGGACAGACTGTTTTAAACTTGCTTATCTGCTGTCTTATGCTTCCATAATATTAAACACTGTTAATGGATTAATCATTGATATTAACCACATTGGACACTTCAAGTCTCTAAAGATATCTAAGCTCTTTATTACAGTACCTGAATAGCCTCAATTCATTTCCACATTGTAATAGGGGCATAATTTTGAAACTATGGTCCAGCTGTGCTACAAGGACAGGTGTTCTGCTTACTTTTACCAAAGGTTTTGCAATTTGTATAATGGGTGTTTTGCTCAATTAAAAAAGCTTAAGCAAAATTTTCCAAATAGTAAGCTAGATTGGGTTTATATTGAATGAATAAAAAGGCAATATAAATGAAAGACCACAGCTACTCCTAGTTATGATGGAAGAGAAAGTTTATTGTAGATAAAAGGGAGAGCATAGCCAGAGGCAGGGGCATCTAGGAGAGTCCAGACTGGACATGACACTGAGCTGTGTAAGGAGAGAGGGGACAGAAGAAGGGAAACTCAAAACCAAGAAACCAGGAGTGTAGAAAACAGACAAAAGGCCAGGGAACCAAAATGGTTGTGCTATATAGGGAAGGGCAACCCAGTCTCTGGGCTGGAAGTGTTTTGTGTAGGGGGCAGGGAATGCCAGCCAGCAAGGCCCTGTCACAGGCACAAATTGAGGGGTACAGGGAGAATTTGGACAGTTAACCATTTGTCCCAGGTTTGAGACCTATCATAAATGATTACTGTCTTTTTTGTTTGTTTGTTTCATTATGGTTAAAAGATTTCCATTCAAGAGCTTCCTACTTATGATTTTTTCTGTTTGGTTGGTTTTGGTTTTAGAAGGGTCCACTGTATGGCACCTTTTAGGAAGATTTTTCTTATATCACACTGTTGCTCAGGTTGTTCCACATTAAAAGATAACTTTTGCTAACTAATGTCTGTAATTAATCTCACTTATGATTTTGATAAATGAGATGATGCTAACCACCAGATAATCATATAATAATGGATATAATTAAATTATTATTTCCCCTTCTGCTGTTGGTGGTGCTGCACAACTTTAATCCCAGCACTTGGGAGGTAGAGGCAGGCAGATTTCTGTGAGTTCAATGCTAGCCTGGTCTACAAGAGCTAGTTTTCAGGACAGGCTCCAAAGCTACCGAAAAACCCTGTCTCAAAAAAACAAAAAGAAAAAAGAAAGAAAAGAAAAAACAAAGTGTTTTTCAAGCCCTGTGTCTAATACATTAATATTTGGTTTTGATTAACAACAGAATAATCAATCAAAGGAGTAATTTTGACTTTAAATTTGGTGACCTCTCAATTTCAGGAATGTTGGGTACATAGCCTCAGGTCATTCGAAATTGAACCAGGCTGTATTGGGCAATAGGTCCTAGTCTTAAGAAAAGGGGGAGAGTCTCAAGGATGCAGAGCAAGCAGCATGGGTTTTTACAAAGCAAAGTTATGCAAGCCATGTAAAAGAATGTAGATTTAAAAATATGGGTTAATTTAAGGAACAAGTCTAAGTTATGAGTCAAACGTTCATCATTAAAAAAAAGAAAGAAAGAAAAAGAATAGCTTAGCTCTCCAGTCTGCTCCAGTTACAGAAACAATATACCTGGGTATCACAAACAGCCTACCCTACTATTGGTCAAGCCACCGAAAATAGCTGTAACTTCCTGGTAGCTAGCTATGTATAAATAGATGTCCTCCAGCCCATCTAAATGTGTTCAACATTCATCCCTTCAGAGAAGTTTGGGCCTTTCACTGTCCCAACAAAGTAGTCTCAGTTTGTTGAACCTAGTCTGCCTCTGTTTTCTTTGAAGAGAAAGTAAAGTTTTATTAAAAATTACATTATTAAACATACTAACTCTTCTTATAAATTCTTTATTGTAGAAATAATCAAATGTTCACAGAACTAGAACATTAGAGATAAATTCCCTTCCATAGATCATTCGACACATATTCTATCTTAACACACGCAGATCTTGAGTAATTTGCCTTATGGAATATTGTTTGGGAGTACAAATACCATGTCACATTATTCACATATAATTTATACTCTATCTCCAAATAATAATAGCTTAAAATCATATCTCCTATGTGCTCATCTCATTTGGCACAGAAGGGCAGTTCCCTGGATTCATCTAATAGCTAGTTTGTCAAATAGCCAATAATTTCATCAGAAGGTTTTTTTTTTTTAGATTGCCTGATTCATAGTTCATTAATGCCATTGGTAGTAATAGATTGCTCCTTGTTTTAATGTATTCCTCACCTTAATATCACTTTCTATTTGTTTGTGCTATAGGGGTACATATTAGCCTCAATTATGAGTCATCCTCATTCTTCTACTTATGCTACAGTTGAGGCTGTTTTATTATTTCTTCTTTTTTCTCTTTCTTCCTATCTTCCTATTCTTTTTCTTTCTTATTTTTCTTTTTCTTTTTTTTTTTTGGAGTTTCACTGATTCACTGTGTAGCTCTGGTTGTCCTTCTACTCACTTTGTAGACCAGGCTGGCCTCGAACTCACAAAGATTCATCTGCCTCTACCTCCCAAGCACTGGAATTAAAGGTTTCTTTCTCTCTCTCTCTCTCTCTCTCTCTCTCTCTCTCTCTCTCTCATCCCACTCATGTTTCAATTCTAGCTATCATTTTATCAGTTAATTGATTAGGTTCAACTATCAGCTTTTTCGTGTCTTTTAGACATTTATCTTTCTGTCTTTCTCTTGTCTTTAAGCATAGGATGAGGGATAAAAATCTAATTTCATTTATACAGCTTGATCAGAAATCTCTAAGCTTCCTGCTATCTCTCTACAAGCACTAGATTTTCGGTAACCATCTTAAAATGTAGTTGAAAACTCATGTGAACCACACAATGGGGCAGCTACTTGCCTGAGAATCTCTGGGTTCCTGCAAGTTGAAGTTAGTCCTGTTTCAAGTCCCTAACTTGAGCACTGGTTGATTCTTCTCCAGTCTGGGCATCATCTCCCTGCTCAGTGATACCGTGTTCCTAATGTACTCAATGACCACCCAATATCAAACTAGCTCTGTGTCTGACACACTGAGAGGGCAGATTTAACTTCACCTCAACCTGAATCCAAGCTAGCACCTACTCAATCCAAGCACAATTAACAACCCCATAAACCTTAGCTTCATACTTTATAAATACCAATAAATACTGTTTCTTTTGGATGCTGGAAGGTTTAAATGAGCATTTAACCAGTCTGATATCTTAATTCTTCAGAACATATTGAGCTATGTTGATAACAATAATAGTGCCAGCCAGTGGTGTTCTATGTCTTTAATCTCAGCACTCGGGAGGCAGAGGCATGTAAATCTCTGTGAGTTCAAGGCTAGTCTAGTCTACAGAGCAAGTGCCAGGACAGCGAAGGCTACACTGAGAAGCCCTGTCTTGAAAAACAAAGAAAAGAGATAACGATACCATCATTGCCATTGTAACTATTTCTTTATGGTGCGTTGTAGAATATTATTTTAAGATGTTCTACTCTTATGTTCTGGAACATTTGTTTAATGATGCAAATACCTGTTTGATTAAGTAAAATTCACCTGCAGTCTGGAGGCTGAGTCAGCAACTAGCCAGCAGGAAGTTGTAGGGAGGAGTCGGGTGGAGAAGGGTATTTAAGGAGGGCAAGGGTCAGCACTAGAACTTCTTGGGAGACATGAAGAGGTGAGCTAGGTGAGTGGCTTGCTATTCAGCCTCTCTTGGGGACAGATTTCTACCTCAACCTCTGAATTTTGAGTTCTTCAGAGGAACAGAGACTTAGATGAGTTTCCTTTGTAGCCCTGAAAGAGTCGGAGCCTGAGGGAAACAGCATTTCTTCAGGTCGCAGTTCTTGTGGTATAGAACTACTGCCAGGAGCAGTGAAGTTGTTGTTGCTGACTAGGACAGCTGTAACATAAAGGCAGCAACAATTAAAAAAGAAGACAATTGTGGCTAGAAAGAAGGGTGTTGTTTTCCTGAAATCCTTTGGGGTTCAACTTTTGAGTTCTGTTTCATTTAGTGCTCTGTACCTCAAACTCTGTTCTGTATGGTGCATGATTTCTTTTCTTCCATCGGATGAACTTCTCCAACTTGTAACGTCAATAGAAAAATCACATGTGCAAGATTTTGTAACAGTGGTAAACATGGCATGCACTAGAGCTGGATAAGCCATGCCTCAACCTGTGAACTTCCTTAATTAAGGAAGAGACTTAGAATTAATGTGACACCAAACTTTCAAGGAATTACCCTACGTCTTATTTGATTTTGATCTACAAAATGCATGCTTTTCATATTCAGTGAGTAGAAAGGGGAAAGGATAAATGTCTGGGACTACTAAGGCAGTGCATATACCTCAGCAATTAGCCCACGAGTAGCTGTAAGGGGAATATAGTACATGAAAGAAAGGACGTTAGAGAGAACAACCAGAAACAAGACCTTTACAAAGTGTCTTCTTAGTTAATTATAAATAAATAAGTTGTTGTAGATAAGAAACAAAGAGTGAGAATCATGAGGTAAAATGAAAAGCATAAAATCCTTTGGAAAATCATAAAGCATCAATATGGTATAAAGGCAGTCTAAGTTTCTCCTGAGAAATAAACATCATTTTGGAAAAAGAAAAAGTACATCACTGATGACCAAATGATACAGACCCTATCGGCTATGAAGACCAGACCATGGGAAATGAACGCTGTCCATAAAGCTATCTAGAAATTATACGCTGTGCTTTCATATTCAGCTTGCTCAGTTGCTTTTACCACAGGTGCTTTACAATGTCTTTAAACTCCTTACAGTTACAAATGATAACTCTATTTCAAAACAACTATCCTCTTATGGAAAGTGATAGGGATCAAATGCAAATGTGTATAGAGTGTGCTCTATAATCAAGGAACATGATTGGTCAGCTGTTGTCTGGAATCAGGAGCAGTGCAGTCTCTGGGCAGAAACTGACAGGAATGCTCAGTGGTTTCCTAATAACTTGTGTAGGAACAAGCAAGACATTTTTATAGAGCAATCTCTTGAAGACCAACATAAGGTCCACATGACACAGAATGTCCAAGGAACAGAAAAATACTATTTATATTCAGTTAGCATATTCTAAACTAAAACTGGCAAACAGTAAATCTGATACCCTCTAACAGAAAAGAGAAAACACAAGCAGGCGTCAAGGGTCTGATACCAAATGTTGGTTTGGTAACAAGCAAGTCATGGAATCTCTGAGTAACAGTTTCCTTTTTGTGAAATAGAAATTGAAATGCTACCTCATTGAACTTCATGAGGTCTCAAAAAGGAAATATGTATATAATTCTAAACAACAACAACAAAAAACCTATAAGTGGAAACCCCTCAGTAACAATTGCTATTTCTTTGGGGTGCCAGACGATCTCTATAGGTGATAAAAAGAAGAGCACTTTTTTTAAAAATCACAGATATTACCTAAATCTGCAGAGAAAATAACTTTTGATACATAGATTTCGACCCACCCAACAGACAAAATTCACAAATTTCTATTTTGTAGTCTGTTTAAAAAGAAAATGACATTTAACTTGGTAATTGTGAAAAGTGTCACCTGCCTTGTTTTTTTACAGCTGTCAGAAAATTTTAGGTCTACCATTCAATGTTTTACTCAACTAGAACATATTGTATTATTTTTAAAGGATTCCTTTATTAGTAAGTGTGGGTGTATGTGTGTGTGTGTTGGTCTAAATTGTTTTACTAGCATGATTATATAATAAAAATTACATTTTTACTTGTGGTGTATGTATGGCTTTATTATAAGAGTTGAAATACTTATTTTAATATAAATATAGAATTCACTATTTGTAGAGAAAAAAGAACCAAGTTCATGAAATAACTAGAATTCTAAGAATTAAAGGCTTTGTTTTTAAAGTTGGGTTGACCTGACTTATGAGATTTCTAACTTTGTCTTTGAGCACCTATCAAAAGCA
Organism: Ondatra zibethicus; assembly: GCA_004026605.1. Classification (NCBI taxonomy): domain Eukaryota; kingdom Metazoa; phylum Chordata; class Mammalia; order Rodentia; family Cricetidae; genus Ondatra; species Ondatra zibethicus. The sequence continues at coordinate 27,097 of PVIU01017139.1, forward strand.
GAATGGATAGGAACCTTCAGAACACTTTTATCTGAGATGCACACAAGTAATCGGTGTGCACTAGCTGGAAATGGAAGACAATTAAGAATTTGAGTTTTAAATACTATAAAGCAAAAGTGCTCTGAATCAAATTAACAAATTGAAGCCCACGCCTAATATTTTGATTTTAATTGTCTCCATCCTCACAAGCCTTATACTTTTTGCTTGATAAGAACTCAGCCATTATGTTCAGGCCCGGACCTATTTATAGAGGTGTGAGTGATAACTGAGACTGCAGCGGGGCCTTGAGCACACCAGAGAAGAGTTTCCACATGCAAAATTCCAGAGAAACCTCTTCTTACTCGCCCAACATACATATCTGGCAACCTCTCCGCTGGCAAATTGATTTCCCAGATCCAGTGTAGTCTTACACAATAAGAGGAATACCTAAAAACAACATTTTAAACAGAAACATGGGGAGTCCCAGTAGCTGTCAATTTGCATAATGTCCCCAAGCTACAGTACCTTCTGCGGTGATCTCAGTCATGGTGGATGCAGAAATCAATCAGGTGAAAAGTTCCTGTCAAGTGGTACTTGGCAGAATTCCGAAGGATTAGAGAACTCTGGGAGAGGGGGAACGCGAGGGCTCTTGCTTTTCCTGGCTGTTTTCAGCTGCTTTTCGTGCTCCTGTTGAACTTTGCCTCTTCTCTGCAGAGTTCTCCCCCTGGAAACAACCTCAGCCCTTTCCAAGCAGTACTTGTGGCTCAGCTAGAAGTATCAGCTTCAAACAAAAATAGCCTCATCTCCCTAGGACTCTTCAACACTTTTTTTTGGCACTCTAGAGGAACACACACACACACACACACACACACACACACACTGGCTCTCCAGCCCTAAAGAGACAGGCAATAAATAAATAAATAAATAAATAAACAAGAAAATAAAAGAGGAAAAGATACCAAAGTATCTAGAAAATACTATCTAAGCCCCCGCACTGTCTCTGAGTTAATTACAGGGGTCTGTGTCAGAAAACATGAAATAAAGAGTTGAAAGTAATCTTATCCGAGATAGCTCAGATTTATTCTTAGTGCCCCTAATCCCCAGAACATTCCCCTCTCCCTTATTTGGTTTAGGGGAGGGTCATGTAATGCCTACCACAGGCAGAGTGGAGGACAGACTTAAGTAATTTTCTGAGTTGGTTTCTGGTTGCTCCAAATCCTCTTAGCAAGTGCATTTATATGGGGCTCCATTTAAAACTGAAATTATTAAATCCTGACCACTATTGTAAGCTAGTCATGTTGTAGGAATTTAATATTTTCTAAATATTAGTCAATAAGAAGTATGTAATGTGACATTAAAATAGAACATTGAGAAGCATAACATCTCTGGGTTTTATTCTAATACCTTACTGAAAACAAAATATTTTAATTTATCTCATCAATGAAAGAATGAGAAGGTAGCATAAAGTTTAGAAATCCACTGCTAACATTTTAGAAAAAGATTTCAACATTTCCCTATCTGAACTGGGAAGAAAAAAATAAAAATAAAAGCTGTATCCTAGCAGCAGCTAACAATTAGCTAAATTGCCTGATTAGCATTTCACCTTCCCACTCCTAGACAGGTGTTAATGAGCAGAGAAATATTCAATAGTCGTGGTTGGAAGGGGAAGGAGAATCAAAGGGCATTGATAATCATAAACTTTAACCAGTCTGAGAATAATCAAGGGCTGACTTCCCTTATCTTTTATTTTCTTCTCATATTCAACCTAATAAATGCGTGCAGTTTCATCTCTTAGCCTTAACTCACTGCCTCTGACTGTCAGAACCTCTTGAATTTGTATGGCAACTTCATAGTTCACAAAGCAAAGCTCTATCTGCTGTTTCAAAGTGTGGGGCTCAGAAGAGTGCTGTGACAGCTATTTGCATAGACAATGACATCCCACATGTCACCAGCTGTCTTTATTGGCTGCCTCAATTCCTGGCACAACAGAAATTGCACAGACATCAGCTGAATAAACAAATAAGTCTGTTCATTCACAGAGGAAGAAATGTTTCTGGGTAGATTCATAATGCAACACAGGACCAGCAGCTAGGACTGGACATTGATTATAGTGCCGATGCCTTGCCTGAGAGATAAGATCTTGTCACAGACAATACAGTTTCTAGGTCGAGTGTATCATTACAAATAAAGTCCATATGCAAAACAAACTGATGCAGCAGTCTTTGGAGTAGAGGTCTACCTAGAGGAGCACCCTGAGAGCAGAGATCCCTCCCTGTGGTTCTCGCTCTGGCGATTTAAATAAGAATAGCTCCCATAGGCTCGAACATTGGAATGCGCATTTTCTAGTTGATGGAACTATTTGGATAAATTAGAGGGTGTGGCCTTGTTGGATTGGAGAAGGTTTGTTGCTGGGGGCACCTGGTTCTCAAAACACCTGTTTCCAGTTTCCAGCAAGGGCTCTCTCTCTCTCTCTCTCTCTCTCTCTCTCTCTCTCTCTCTCTCTCTCTCTCTCTCTCTCCCTCTCTCTCTCTTTGCCCCAATAAGTAAGTTTCAGCTACTTCTCCAGCATCATGCTGACCTGTCTGCTGCCATGCCCCCTATCATGATGGTTATGGACTTTATTTATTTTCTGAAATCAAAAGCAAGGCCCTAATTAAAACCTTTCTTTTATAGGTTGCCTTAGTCATGATGTCTCTTCGCAGCAATAGGAAAGTAACTAAGACATTCCCCCTAATACGTCCATTTGATACCAACACAAGGCTGCCAGTTTTAAGAATAACACTTCATCTCCATTGATCAGTCCATTCATGGTCCTTGATAATAGTTAACTGAAGAAATAAGCATGCTGTACAGCCTACAAGCACTTTCAAGGACCAAGACCTAAATAAAATTTAGAAGAGAGTAAAAGACTCGGTTTCTAACTATCGTTCCATGAAAGGTTGAAATAAGATGAGGGGACTAAATTTCAAGTGATTGATGCGACACTCAAGATCTCACTTTTAATTTCATGTTGCCCACTAGACACTAGAAGGAAAAGATAAAAATCAAAACAGCAAACAAACAAAAACCCTCACAAAGCTATTCTAGTAAATCGATGTGCTTGCAGGATAATAGACTCTTACTTCCATATGTGAGATGAAATGATAACTCAATGGGCATGTAAAAAATTAAAGTATTTCTCATTTTAGGAAGTTATCAGAATTCTTTCAACTCTGAAAGCTGCTTCATGAGGCATGCCTCTGAATACAGGTGGACTCGGAAAACCTCTCTGAAAGCAACACCCTAACACTTTCAAATGTGTAGGACCGCTTTTCAGGGCATTCAATGAATAGGGCATTGGAATTGGCCTCCCTTGCTTTTAAAAACAATAGTCTTAAACAGATGTAACCAGTCTGTTGGACAGTTCCAGTGTGACCCAGAAGATACAGTTCCTTTCTTGGTGTGGCATCTGGCAAAATCTCACAATGGCCATTTCCTTCCACCAGGTATTGCACAGAGCAACATTAATGAAACTAGGGTATTAATAACTGACCTGTCTACAGTCAATGATGAACTAAAAACTTGTGCTCTCCTGTTTAGTGTTACATTCAGGTCAACATGCTTATCCATTGATGATGCAAATCATCAATGTGATTTTTGTTTGGTGGTCCACATACTCAAGACAGTGCTTTAACAATATGGTGCCTTAGCTCTTTGGGACCCTAGTCTACTTGGATGCACACCTTCCTAGGCCTGGATGGAGGGGGGAGGGTCTTGGACTTCCCAAAGGGCAGGGTACCCTGCCCTCTCTTAAGGATGGAGGAGGGTTAGTGGGGGAGCCAGATGGGAATGGGAGAAGGGGAGTAAGTGTAAATTTTTGAATGGAAAAATAAAAAAAAATTTAAAAAAACCCAATATTGCACCTTAGAAGAATTTCTTATTTTCATAAGCTAACAACAAGACAATAAAAACTAAAAGATATGCAGTAAAGGAGGTCCAAACAGGAAAGAAAAACTAAGCAGGTTACAGTGTGCTTTACAATGTGCATAGGATTAAGAAAAAAGGAGAAAGGGTATAGTCATTGAAAAAAAATAAATTGTTTAAAAAATAAGTAAAGTATTTAAAGAGAGATTAAAAGTAATATAAAAGAAACAAGCCACATAATGTTAGGAAACACACAGGGCGTCTGGATCCTATAGAGCATTGTGTTGATTTTGAACTTTTTTAATGCTGATGGGCACATAACTGCTGGCAGACATGGACTTGAGACTAGGACTGCAAAACTGAGCCAAACTGGATACTTTAGGGCTATCCTAACTTTACAAAAGAAGTCAAGAATATTTCTCAAAGGGAAATTAAAAATGTTTTAGAGAAGGGTTTTTGCTTTTGTTCCTATAGGAGACTATAGGCCCTGGAAGCTTGACTTGTTTCTAGCTTGCTTTTCAGACTTAAATCATTCTGTTTCTCTTTACATTTTGCCTCCTGGCTTTTTACCTTTCTTTATTCTATATTTCCTTCTTTCCTTCTTACTCCATGGCTGGCTGTGTGGCTGAGTGGCTGGCCCCTGGCATCTTCCTCGCCTTCTCCTTTTCTTGCTCCTTGATCTTCTTCTTTCCTCAAGCCTATATTTCTCCTCCTATACATACTCTCTGTCTGGCAGACCTATTTCTCTCTGTTGCCTAGATATTGGCTGTTTAGCTGTTTATTAAACCATTCAAGTGTTTTAGACAGACAAAGTAACACAACTTTACAAAGTGAAACAGATGCGACATAAATGAATACAACACATCTTTGCATCATGAAACAAATATTCCACAACAGTGACCATACAAGTTTGTACTTCCATCATGGAATGGAATCACAAAGTAGTTTTGATGTGCAATTCCCTCATAACTAAGGATGTTGAACATTCCTTTAAGTGTTTCTCAGGCATTTGAAATTCCTGTATTGATAATTCTGTCTATACCTGTACCCCATTTTAAATTTGATTATTTTGTTTGTTGATGTCTAGTTTCTTAAGTTCTTTATATATATTTAGATATTAGTCTTTTATCTGATGTGGAGTTGGGAAAAATCTTTTCCCATTCTGTAAGTTGCCATTTTGTATTATTGATGGTATTCTCTGCTTTTCAGAAGCTTTTCAGTTTTATAAGATCCCATTTATTAATTGTTGATCTTAGTGTCTGTATCCTGCGTTATGTTTAGGAAGTTGTCTCCCATGCCAATGTACGCAAGTCTATTCTCCATTTTCTCTCCTGTCTAGTTCAGTGCATCTGGATGTATATTGAGGTCTCTGATCCACTTGGTTGAGTTTTGTACAAGGATAGATTTATTTGCAATCTTCTACATGCAGACATCCAATTTGACCAGCACTAATATTTTAGTGTATTTCTGGCTTTTTTTTTAAATCAATAATCAGCTATCCATAAGCATATAGATTTATGTCTGGGTCTTCAACTCAATGCCATTTTATTAATAATAACTGTGTAGTACAACTTGAAATCAGTGACAGTGATGCTTCTAGCAGTTCTTTGAATCTTCAAGATTGTTTTAGTTATCCTGGAGTTTTGTTTTGTTTTGTTTATATGAAATTAAGAACCACTCTGGAAATAAGTATGGAGGTTTCTCTGAAAATTGGGAATCAGCCTATCTCAAGACCCAACAATACCATTCTTGAGCATATACCCAAAGGATGCTCAATCATACTACAAGGACGTTTGTTCAACTATGTTCATAGCAGCATTATTTGTAATAGCCAGAACCTGGAGGCAACCTAGATGCCTTTCCACTAAATAATGGATAAAGAAAATGTGGTACCTTTTCATAATGGAGTACTACTCGATGGAAAAAAACAATGACATCTTGAAATTTGCATGCAAATGATGGAACTAGATAAAACCATACTGAGTGAGGTATGCCAGACCCACAAAGATGAGCATGAAGTTGAGAATTGTCTTGTCAAGATCTGGAGAATTGTGCTGGGATTTTGATAGGGATTGCCTTACATCTGTAGATTGCTTTTGGTAGAATGGATATTTGTACTGTGAATACTATTGATCCATGAGCACGGGAGGTCTTCCCATGTTCTGATATCTTTTTTAATTTCTTTCTTCAGCAACTTGAAGTTTCTGTTATACAGGTCTTTCACTTGCTTAGTTAGAATTATCCCAAGATTTTTTTTATCATTTGAGCCTATTGTGAGAAGTGTCATTTACTAGATTTTTTTTCTTAGTCAATTTGTTATTTGTATATAGGAGGGCTACTGATTTTTTTATCATTATTATTTAGTTATTTTTGATTCCAGCTGAAAATGGAGATTACTCATTTGTTCCCAGCTGCCCTGACCTGAATAATCACACAGAAATTGTATTAATTAAAACACGGTTTGGCCTATTAGCTCAGGCTTAACTAACTCTTACATCTTAAATTAACCCATTTCTATTAATCAATGTATCACCAGGTGGCTGTGACCTACCAGTAAGGTTCCGGTGTCTGCCTCCTTTGACAGCAACATGGCATCTCTCTGACTTCACCTACTCTCTCCCTCTCTCTCTCTCTCTCTCTCTCTCTCTCTATCTATCTATCTATCTATCTATCTATCTATCTATCTATATGTATCTTCCAGCCTGGCTATATTCTTCACCGATATAGGCCAAAGTAGGTTCTTTATTAACCAATGATAATAAAACATGTTCATAGCATACAGAGGGGAATCCCACATCATCCAGCCATTTTGGTGAAGGTATTTATCAGCTGTAGGGGTTGCCTAGTAGAAGTTTTTAGGTCACTTATGTATCCTATCATCTTGAAATGACAAGACTTTGACTTCTTCCTTTCCAGTTTATATCCACTTGATCTTCTTCAATTGTCTTGTTGCTCTAGCTAGAACTTCATGCACTATATTGAATAGATATGGAGAAAGTAGACAATCTTATCTGAGTCCTGATTTTAGTAGAACTGCTTTGATTTAATTTGATATTGATTATGATTTGTTATAAATTTTCTTTATTTTGTTTAGGTTTGTCCTTGGATCCCTAATCTTTCCAGGACTTTTATTGTCAAGGGGTATCGGATTCTGTGAAAATCTGATTAGATATTTTCTGCATCTAATGAGGTGATCATGCATTTTTTCCTTCACTTTTTAAAATATATGGTGGATAACATTTACTGATTTTCATATATTGAACTATATAAGCATTTATGAGATGGTGACTACTTGATCATGGTAGATGATCTTTTTGATGTGTGCTTGAAATGTATTTGCAAGTATTTTATTGAGTATTTTCACATCTACTAAGCCAAATGATTTTTATAATATTTAAAAATGTATCTTTTTCATTTTACATGCCAATCTCAGTTCCCACTCCTTCCCCTCCTCCAATTCATTCCACCTCCCCCTCCCCAACCATATACTTTTCACAGAGGATAAGGACCATTGCTTTGAGGAAGGACCAAATCCCCCCTACTATATCTAGGCTGAGCAAGGTATCCCTCCAAAGAGAATGGGTTCCAAAAAGCCAGAACAAACAGTAGGGATAAATCCTGGTGCCACTGCCTGCGGTGCCACAGTCTGCCCCAGCCGTACAACTGTCACCTACATTCAAAGGACCCAATTTGGTTCTATGCTGGTTACTTCCTTGTCCAGTCAGAGTTGGTGAGCTCCCATTAGCTCAGGCAAGCTGTCTGTGTGCGTTTCCCCTTCATGATCTTGACCTCTTTTCTCATATTATTCCTCTGACTCTTCTACTGAATTTTGGAAGCTCAGCCAAGTGTGTCACTGTGAATCTCTGCCTCTGCTTCCATCAGTTCCTGGATGAAGGTTCTATGGTGACATTTAAGATAGTCATCAATCTCACTACAGGGCAAGGCCAGTTCGGGCCCCCTCTCTTCTGTTACTTAGGGTCTTAGCTGAGGTCTTCCTTGTATATTCCTGGGAATTTATCTAGAGCCAAGTTTCGTGCTAGCCCCATAATGACTCCCTCAATAAAGATATCTCTTTCCTTAATCTCTGTCTCTGTTCTTCCCCCATCTTGACTATCTATCCCTTTCCCTGAAGCTCTTTTCCCTGCTCTCCTTCTCCCCTCCTCCTCCCCTTCTGTCCTCTTTTGTCCCCCAACCTCCATGCTCCCAATTTTCTTGAGAGATCTTCTCTATTTCCCCTTACCAGAGGGATCTATGTATGTTTCTCATAGGATTCTCCTTGTTTCTTAGCTTCTCCGGGGTCATGGACTATAGGCTCATTATTCTTTGCTTTACAGTTAGTATTCACTTATGAGTGAGTATATACCATGCTCATCTTTGAGGGTATGAATTACCTCACTCAGGATGGTTTTTTCTAGTTGCATACATTTGCATGCAAATTTCAAGATGTCTTTTTTTTTTTAACCACTGAGTAGTACTCCATTATATAAAGGTACCACATTTTCTTTATCCATTATTTAGTGGAAAGGCATCTAGGTTGTCTCCAGGTTCTGACTATTACAAATAATGCTGCTATGAACATAGTTGAACAAACGTCCTTGTAGTATGATTGAGCATCCTTTGGGTATATGCTCAAGAATGGTATTGTTAGGTCTTGAGGTAGGCAGATTCCCAATTTTCTGAGAAACTGCCATACTGATTTCCACAGTGGTTGTATAAGTTTGAATTCCTACCAGCAATGGAGAATTGTTCCTCTTACTCCACAGCCTCTTCAGGATAGGCTATTATTGGTGTTTTTGAGCTTAGTCATTGTGACAGGTGTAAGATAGTATCTCAGAGCCATTTTGTTTGCATTTCCCTGATGGCTAAGGATGTTGAACATTTCCTTAAGTGTCTTAAAACTCTTTGAGATTCTTCTGTTGAGAATTCTCTGTTTAGATATGTACCCCATTTTTTAATTGGATTATTTGGTATTTTGATGTCTAATTTCTTGAGTTCTTTATATATTTTGGAGATCAGTCCTCTATCCAATGTGGAGTTGGTAAAGATGTTTTCTCATTTATTAGGTGCTGTTTTGTTTTATTGACTGTTTCCTTTGCTTTACAGAAGCTTATCAGTTTTAGGAGATTTCATTTATTTACTGTTGCTGTCAGTGTCTGTGCTACTGGTGTAATATTTAGGACATGGTCACTTGTGCCCATGCATTGAAAGCTACTTCCCACTTTCTCTTCTGTTAGGTTTAGTGTGGTCAGAGTTATATTGGGGTCTTTAATCCATTTGGAATTGAGTTTTGTACATTGGCATAGATATGGATCTATTTGCCTTCTTCTAAATGTTGATATCCATTTATGCCACCAAATTTTGTTGAAGATGCTTCCTTTTTTCATTGAATAATTTTAGCTTCTTTGTTAAAAATAAGGTGTTCAAAATGTGTGGATTAATATCTAGGTCTTTAATTCAATTTCATTGGTCAACCTGTCTGTTTTTATGCCAAAATGCTTTCATTACTGTAGCTCTATAAGACAGCTTGATGTCAGGGATGGTGATGCCTCTAGAAGTTCCTTTATTGTACAGAATTGTTTTGGCTATCCTCAGTTTTTTGTTTTTCCATTTGAAGTTGAGTATTGTTCTTTCAAGGTCTCTGAAGTATTGTGTTGGAATTTTGATGGGGATTGCTTTGGATCTATAGATTGCTTTTGGTAGGATTGCCATTTTATTATGTTGATCCTCCCTATCCAAGAACATGGGAGATCTTTATATTTTCTGGTATCATCTTCAGTTTTTTTCTTCAAAGATTTAAAGTTCTTGTCAAACAGGTCTTCTCCTCATTTGGTTAGTGTTACCCCAATATATTTTTTGTTATTTTTGGTGTTGTGAATGGTGATGTTTCTCTGATTTTTTTTCTGCTTCTTTATCATTTGTATATAGGAGGGCTACTAATTTTTTGAAGTTGATCTTGTATTCTGCCACATTACTGAAGGTATTTATCAGCTATTGACTTCCCTGGTAGATTTTTTAGGGTCACTTATGTATACTATCACATCATCTGCAAATAGTGAAAGGTTGAATCATTCCTTTCCAATTTTATCCCCTTAATCTTCTTTTGTTGTCTTATTGCTCTAGCCAGAAATTCAAGAACTATGTTGAATACATATGGAGAGATTGGGCGGCCTATTTTTGTTCCTGCTTTTAGTGGAATCACTATGAGTTTCTCTCCGTTAAATTAGATGTTGGCTGTTGCCTTGCTGTATATTGCTTTTATTATGTTTAGATATGTTCCTTGTACCACCGATCTGTCCCAAGACATTTATCATAAAGGGGTGTTGAATTTTGTTGAATGCTCTTTTGGTATCTAATGACCATATGTTTTTTTCGTTCAATTAATTTATATGGTGGGATATATTGATAGATTTTTATATATTGAACTATCCCTGCATTTCTTGGATGAAGCCTACTTAATCACGGTGGATGTTTTTTTTTTCATGTTTTCTGGATTATGTTTTTTATTGAGTATTTTTACATCAATGCTCATGAGGGAAATTGGTCTGCAATTCTCTTTCTTGGTTGAGTCTTTGTGTGGTTTTGGTATCAGGGTAACTGTAGCCTCATAAAAAGAGTTTGGCAATGTCCCTTCTGTTTCTATTATGTGGAACAATTTGAAGAGTATAGGTATTTGCTCTTCTTTGAAGTTCTGGTAGAATTCTGCACTGAAACCATCCAGCCCCAGGCTTTTTCTGGTTGAAAAGCTTTTGATGATTTCTGCTATTGTCTTGTAGGTTATAAGTCTATTTAAATTGTTAAGCTGGTCTTGATTTAATTTTTGTATGGAACCTACCCAGAAAATTGTCCATTTCTTTTACATTTTCCAATTTTGTATGGTACAGGTTTTTGTGGTAGGACCTAATGATTCTCTGGATTTCCTTGGTGTCTGTTGTTATGGCCCTTTTTTCATTTCTGATTTTGTTAATTTGGATGTTCTCTCTCTGCCTTTTTATTAGTTTGGATAAGGGTTTGCCTTTCTTGTTGATTTTCTCAAAGAACCAGCTCTTTGTTTCATTGATTCTTTGTATTGTTTTCTTTGTTTCTTTTTTATAGATTTCAGCTCTCAATTTGATTATTTCCTTTCATCTGCTCCTCCTGAGTGAGTCTGCTTCTTTTTGTTCTAGAGCTTCTAGGTGTGTTGTTAAGTCACTAGTGTGAGATTTCTTCACTTCCTTTATGTAGGCACTTAGTGCTATGAACTTTGCTCTTAGCACTGTTTTCATAGTGTCCCATAGGTTTGGGTAGGCTGTGCCTTCATTTTCATTGAATTCTAGAAAGTCTTTAATTTCTTTCTTTATTTCTTCCTTGACCAAGGGGTGATTCAATTGAGTGCAGTTCAATCTCCATGAGTTTTTAGGTTTTCTGCAATTAGTGTTATTGTTGAATTCTAACTTTAAACCATAATAATCTGATAAGATGCATGGAGTTATTTCAATTTTTTTTGTATCTGTTGAGATTTGCTTTGTGACTAACAGTGGTCAGTTTTCGAGAAGCTTCCATGAGTTGCTGAGAAGAAGGTATATTGTTTCGCGTTTGGGTAAAAAATTCTATAGATGTCTGTTAAGTTCATTTGAGTCATGACATCTGTTAGCTCTCTTATTTTTCTGTTAAGTTCTGTATAGCTGGGGAGAGTGGGGTGTTGAAGTCTCCTAATATTAGTGTGTGTGGGGTTTGATGTGTGATTTAAGCTTTAGAAATATTTCCTTTACATATGTGGGTACTCTTGTATTTGGGGTATAGACGTTTAAGATTGAGACTTCATCTTGATGGATTTTTCCTATGATAAGTATGAAGTGTCCTTCTCCATCTCTTCTGATTTTAGTTTGAAATATATTTTGTTAAATATTAGGATAGCTATACCCATTTCATATGTCCATTTGATTGGAAAAATCTTTTCCACACACTTTACTCTGAGGTAATGTCTGTCTTTGAGGTTGAGGTGTGTTTGTTGTATACAGCAGAAGGATGGATCCTGCTTTCATATCCATTCTCTTAGGCTGGGTCTTTTTATAGGTGAATAGAGTCCATTGATATTAAAAGATATTAATGACCAGTGATTGTTAATTCCTGGTATTTTTCAGTGGTTTGTGTGTTTCCTTTCTTTGGAGTTTGTGTGAGATTATCTATTGCCTGTGTTTTTATCGATAGAGTTAGCTTCTTTGGGTTGGAGCTTTCCTTCTAGTACTTTCTATAGGGCTGGATTTAAGGATAGGTATTTTCATGGAATATCTTGTTTTCTTCATCGATGGCGATTGAAAGCTTTGCTGGGTATAGTAGTCTGGGCTTGCATCCATGGCCTCTCAGTGTCTGTAGCACAGACATCTGCCCAGGATTTTATGGCTTTCATGGTTTCCATTGAGAAGTTGGGTGTAATTCTGATAGGTCTGCCTTTGTATGTTATTTGTACATTTTCTTTTACAGCTCTTAATATTCTTTCTTTATTCTGTATGTTTTGTGTTTTGGTTATTATATGGCAAGGGGACTTCTTTGGTTCAGTCTGTTTGATGTTCTGTAAGCTTCTTGTACCTTCATAGGGATATCCTTCTTTTGGTTGGGAAAGTTTTCTTCAATGATTTTGTTGAATATATTTTCTGTTCTTTTGAGCTGGAGTTCTTCTCCTTCTTCTTTCTCTATTATTCTTAGGTTTGGTCTTTTCATAGTGTCCCAGATGCCCTGGATGTTTTGTGTTAAGGATTTGTTGCATTTAACATTTTCTTTAGCTGATGGATCTGTTTCCTTTATAGTATCAACACCTGAGGTTCTCTCTTCCATCTTGTATTCTATTGCTTATGCTTGCATAGGTAGTTCCTATTTGTTTACCCAGATTTTCCATTTCTTTAATTCCCTCGGTTTGTGTTTTTTTTTTTATTGCCTCTATTTCAGTTTTCAAGTCTTGAAATGTTTGAACTGTTTGCTTCATTTGTTTGATTATTTTTTCTTAGATTCTTGGGTTTTTTTAAAGAGATTTTTTAAGAGATTGATGATTTCTTCCAATGTTTTGTTTGTCTTTTCCTCCATTTCTTTAAGGGAATTTTTCATTTCCTCTTTAAAGGTCTCTATCATCCTCACAAAGTTACATTTAAAATTGCTTTCTTCTGCCTCTTCTGGGTTAGGATTATCAAGTCTTCCAGTCATATGACCACTGGATTCTGGTGTTACCATGTTGCTTTTTAGGTTGTTGAATGAATTCTTGCTTTGGTGCCTACCCATCTCTTCCCTAATTGTTGCCACAGTATCGTTGCCTCTTGGTCCAATCCTTGCAGTTGCTATCTGTATTGTTGGGAGCTGTTCTTGGTTTGATCTGTACTGTTACTGTCTGTGTCTCAGGAAGCCACTAAGGTCTCTCTTGGACCATTCTCTTGTTCTACTCTCTTGGTCTGCTCCGTGCAGTTGCAGCCTCTTTGTCTGCTTTGTGCAGTCACAGCCTGTGCTTCAGGGTTCCCCTGAGTTCACTGGAGAAGCCAAATGATTTTTAAAGAGAAGGTGGGCAAGAAATTTCCCACATTTGACCAAACTAAAAGTGGACCTCTGTCTCTTTTCCTTAATTGAAATGACCAGAGCAAATACAAAAAGAGATGAAGCTTTATCTTCTCAGTTGAAGAATACTGGCAGATGTCATCTAGCTTTGCCCAGAACACATTCAGCCTTTAAAATTCTCAGGATGAAGAAATGGGGAACATTGGAAATGACCATGGAAGGACCTAGATTGTATCTGCTTTCATTTGACATTAAGATCCTATCACATGACTTAGAAATTCTTTTGAGGCTTTCACTTGAAAGTTTTTGTCTTCAGAATCATAAGAGAAAAAGAAAAGTCAATGGTATGGTTAGTTCTTTAATATTTCTTCATTTAAACATTGCTGTCCACTTCATTTGAAATTGTTTTGTGTTCTACTGATGTCATGAAGAAACTTTCTGCCTTCATGATTGTAAACAGCGTGTGTTACTTTCCTTAATCACACAATGAAGGTCTCTCCATAGAGTTAACTTATGAATATAACTATTTAAAAACTGTGTGATACAAACCGTTTCACATTTCAGGAAGCATTCCAGGGCAATTAAAAACTTTCCTCTCTTTGACTCTGACTCAGAAATAGCTTGGTCTCCAATATCAGGCTTTCTTTCTCGCACACATTTGACATTGTCCAACATTCTATTACAAACTTGCCTGCGTCAGTCAGTCTCAGGCTAACACAGGATGAGGTTTCTGTTCCTCCTGGCATCTTTCCTCCAATGTTGCCTTCTCTATGAGGATTTGCAGTCTCCTGCACTGAGAAACCCCATGGAGATCATAATTCAGCTAGCTGCTTTCTATTCTGCAGCATTTTACATGTGACCTTCATTCTGAATTTCTGGTTGCTATTCAAATGCAATTTATGCCTTTTCATTTCTCTATAAAAGCATAAATACACTTCTTAGGAAAAATAAAATATCTGCTGACCAAATTTAGATACAAATTTATTTTTCCTTTTAGATACATTAAGAGATTTCTGGTTGCTAATTTTGAAAGAAAATTACAATGTCACCCTGTTCTTCACATTTTGATGTTGGCTATTTCATGTTAGAAATGGTATGCTCTATTCTGTCTGGTTTATTGTTGCTAAATACCAGCCAGAGCTACCAACCTTGTGAGCTTACTCCTCAATAGGAAAATATACCTATTTACCACAATGCACAGCAAATGCATAGTAAATTTTGCTCTGGGAGTAGGATGCATTTTAGTGCTACCAAGATAAGTAAGGGAAGCACTATATCTGCAAAAAGCTCAGTCTAATAAGAGAATAAACAGGAAACCAATAATTTTATCTTAAACCATGGAAAATAGTGAAAATGTTGGGCATTGAGCAAAGAAAGGTAGTTTTAAAAGGACAGAAAAGAAATTAAAGTAAATATTTGAGTTGAAACTTTACATGTAAAACTTGATAATTTAAGAGGTTGGTTAAAAACAAAGCATTCAAGTAGATGAAACAACTCTGGGAAAAATATGATGAACTTAAATTCAATAAGATTTGACCAAAATGTAATCATAAGATAAATGCAAAAAAGAAACTGAAGGAAGACACAGAAACTGGGGTAGCTTGAATGAGATGCCCCATACTCTCAATCTCTGGAATGTTTGGTCCAATATTGAATGAACTATTATGAGCTTTGGAAGAGGCCTGGCAATGGAAGCAGGATTTGAGAGTTTATAGACTCAAGCCATTTCTGGTTCACTATCTCTTTCACATTTGCAATGCAAGAGATGAGCTCTCATCTTCCTACCCCTACCTCTATATCTTTGTTCAGCTTCCATGGATTCTCACCTCCTGGAACCATAAGCCAAATAAACTCTTTCTTCTATAAGATGTCTTGGTCATGGTGTTTAATCACAGCAATAGACAGGTAACTAATATGTTTCCTACCATCCCATGCTGGTCATATTGAGGTATTTGGATTTAGACCAGATTTAGTATTAAAAAACATTAAAATATTTTAGGCAACAACAAGAAATGGTATAATTGGTCTTTTAAAGAAACTGCAACAGATATAACATAAAGGTGGGTATTATAATTCACATAATACAATTCAAGGGGAATCTTAGAAATGGAAGCAAAGTCATATTCTAGGAAACCAAGCAAATAAGACACATAATGAAGGATGAACCTAAAGAGATGCTTAGGGAGAAAAGGATGTCATCAAGGCTGTTGAGATGGCTCAGTGGGTCTAACCTCCAGCACCCACACAAAAG
>PVIU01017140.1:0-35560 GCA_004026605.1 Ondatra zibethicus
TATATATATATAATGGAAAAAGAAGCCATGAATTTGAAAGAGTAAAGAGAAGTATGTGAAAGGATTTTGATGGTAGAAAAGGAAGTGAAAATTATGCAATTATAGTGTAATCTCAAAAAAACAATGTTTTAAAAAGAATGTCTAAATTTTGTCTAAGGCGTTTTGTCTATGCACATGTGAATATATAAACTCTCTTTTAGTCTTAAGACTTGTTCACATCAAGGACTATTCTTCTTGAACTCTTAGTGAGTATAGAAACAATGGAACGAAGATGCTAACTGTAGTCCTCTTGCATCCTTGTAAAAGCAATAATAGGAACATAAATATCTCTATTATGAAGCACTTACTGCTAAGTGCAATGAAAGCATTAAAAATAGGCTAGACCTGTTCACAGTATGTCTTTCATGTCGTTCTTTAAATGCAGCCTAACACAAGAGATGGAGACTTTCTCAGCTGAAAGTTTCCCTGAGAACTTTTTTATTGATATGAACCATAATTGTTGAAAATGGTAACACTTTCTTAGTATATTTAGATTTTTGAGAGAACTTCCCTAAGACGCATGTACCACAAAGTTTGACATGTATAACTGTAGGAATTCCAGAAGTATATAAATACTTAGGTATGTAAAAATGTCTATGGTGCTTGGACATTGCAACACATGTAATCAATATGTAAAATTCTGTGTAAACTCTCAGTGACATACAAAACTGAGGGGGGATTAGTTCTCATATTTGCAAGTTTAGCAGTGCAGAATACAGTCTAAAGGACAGACAGACCTATGCTTTATCTTTTCTTCTATCTTTGCTAGTTTTCTAACAACATTGATTTATTTGAACAACTAGTTTTTAAATTAGCAGTTTTCAAACAGTTGGATATGTAGAGTAACCTTCAGCACCTTATATCTCAAGACCTCTTGTAACCCTTGTTCTTTAGCTTTATAAATATTTATCATTCTTTGAATTTTATACAAACAAATACTGATATGCTGAGGTGTCATTTTCCTTGCACATAATTTTAACATTTTGCTATTGATATGATTTTGTAACTTAACATTGCTACTACTTCCTATGATTTAATGACTGACTGATGATGTTAAAATAATATTGTTTCCATAAACACCTGTTTATCCCTTCAATACTTAGTTCACACACACAAATTTTAAATTCTTCCTCTTATTCTACTTTACCACTCCCAAGAGAGCCCAGGCTCCTGAGTTAAACTATAGGCTGAACCAGTCTCAGGCAGTTTGAGTCCCAGGAGAAATCCCCTAGACCCAAGGATGCTTCTGACTCATTTTCCACTTGAAAAGGATGCGATGCCTAGGGAACTGCAGATGTTACTCCAGTTCTAGACAAAACCAAAAGAATGTGTCCTTTAGAAGAATGCATGAAATATCACATAACCTCCTAAAATTCTGACTTCATGGAGAAAGCCAAAAAGGGGATAAAAAAAAAATGCCTATATCCAAAAGACAGTGGAAAGACAGAGACCCAGAGCTATCCCACAGCTGCAGCAAGACTCTAACTAAACATAGCTAAGTTTCTCCAGGGAAATAACTAACTCTCTTTTTACCTGTGCCTCCTGTCCTGCCTTCCAGGGTCTGGTCCTGAATTAAATCTGTCTTTGGCCAAAAAGTCACAGAGATCACACTGCGGTAGACGTCCAGAGGGGTTTGGAGTAGACCGATTAACATTTAACTTATTTCCTTCTTTCATAACATACATGGAAGAAAGGAGTGGAATTTATCTGCTTTCACATTCTCTGCATAACTAACTAAGTACTGCAAATGGACAAAGAGCCTACATTTATGTAAATGAGTAACCCCTAAGTCTGTATAGCACCCAGGGCTTCTAGTTAGTTCTTCTCCATCTCGTATTATTAACAAAGACGCAATCATGAGGCTTGTTTAAAACCTTTTTAACACATAGAGTAAACACAATGCATTTGTATATAGGAGATGCAGTTGGTTATCAATGATATATTTGGGAACTTTTAGCCCTCAGTGAAGGCAAAGCAAGTATAAATGTGTTTTTGCTTTTGCTTCTGTCGCTAGAGTGCAATATTCTTTAATGACTCTAACTTACTTTGTCATATTTATTTTATTTTAATTTAGAGTGTTATTCTAAATTTTATATTTTGTATTGTAATAATCCTAGTAAGTGAATTATTAAAATATCTGAATATCAAAGTACATGTAAAAAATTACTCCTATTACTTTCCAAAGGATTTATTGTGATCCTACTTGCCAAAGGGGAAAATTTTCTCCCAAGTCCATCTTTCTTTTCTAAATTTGGTTGTCCAAAACCACTAAATTTACTGCAACTAATAAAGGAACATGACAAGGCATGAAAGTATTCGTGCTCCAAGCTGCAAGAACTCTCTCCTACAGATTCAGAATGACACTAAATTAATAAGAAGGAGGAAAGGACAAATTAATTAGTATTTGATATGGAGACTTAGGTGTTGATTTATTAGTCAGGATCAACATTGGCTGGGTTTACTTTACGAACCTCAAATCAAATCCTTCCAGGTTAGTTCTTGTCACCACCATAAATTGCCTGTCTACTAACTGATAGCAATTTGTCAAAAACAAGCGCAAGGAGCTCTTAGGCAGTGAATGAATGATACATGTGTAGATGTGAGTATTTCTTCTTATTACAAGGCGAGAGCAACCAGATATGGTTGTTTCAGCATAAAGAAATAAAGGAGGGTGCTGACCACAAACAACTAAAACAGAAAAATGTAAAGAGTACAGATCATTTATTTCCAGTTAAGAAGAGAGATTAAATGAGCATGGGCGTCAAGATCATGACTGGGAAACCTACAGAGACAGTGACCCAAACTCGAGGGAGATCAAGGACCCTAGACCAACAGCTGAGGATCCTGCAATGGACTGAATGAGGTCCTCTGCATGTGGGGGACAGTTCTATAACCTGGTCTGTTTTTGGCAACCCTTCCAGTGGGACCAGGATCCCCTACTTCATGAACTGGCTTTTTCAAACCCATTCCATATGGCAAGATGCCTTGCTCATCCTTGATAGGGGTGGTGGGCTTGGTCCTGCCTCAACTGAACCTGCCAGGTTTTGTTCATTCCCCAAGGGGAGACATAATTTCTGTGGAGTGGATGGGGGTAAAATGAGGGAAAGTAGGAGAGAGGGGTGAAAGGGGAGGAAGGGGGAACTGTGGTTGGCATGTAAAACAAAATAAAATAAAAAGGTAGTGATCAAGGCCATTACATTTTAAAAATAATTAGGACTATAATGCCTATGAATGTTCTACTGCTGGTTACATTAGCTTAAATTTGATAAAAGATGACCTGAATGAGAAAATGGACACAGGCTCTGGCCCTTAACTACTAGCTATTTTCAATTTATACTTGCTGGTAAAGGCAAAGCAAGGAAAGGAAAAAATAATTTTCTACATTGGAATCTCACTGAGAGTATGGACACACTTTGGGATAGGTCCAATGACCAGGAGTAGTTGGACCAACACAAAAGGAATTCAATGGTCTTTTGTGGAGCTCCCCCCCACCTGCCTCATTTTGTTTTGTATGAACTTTTTTATGTGGTAGTGTCATTTTGTTCTTTTGCTTCTATATTTTGTTTTCCGTTTTTGTATTTCTCTGGAAAGTTTTGGGTGTGTGCATGTATTTCTTAGATTTTGAAGGTTTGTTGTTTTTTAAAGAAAGAGAACATAAAGAACATACAGTTGGGTTGGTAGCAAGGTGGGGAGGATCTGGGAAGAAATGGGCATGCAAAACATGATCAAAATACACTCTATGAAAAAATTAATAAAAAATCATATTTTCCTATAGAAAAAATTAAACCAAATTAAATAAGTTTCTGTTTAATACTCTAGTGCATCAGGTAGGAATATCCTGATGTCTTTTCTTCTGCTTTTTTAAAGTTAATGCTTTACAGATGAAGAAGAAAGACATGGTTGTAGTTGAAATGTTTTGAAATAAAGAAATAGTGTGCAATTATTTATTCACGGCACATTTGCAACGTTTGAAAATCTATTTATAGATGCAGAAAACTGGGTTTGTTACAATATCTAATGATGTAAGTAGAAATTTATTTCCTCATTATTTGCAGACATTTATTGGCTCAATAAAATTAACAAATTTAAGAAAGAATATAAAGGACTATTCTAAAGATGCATAAAAATGTGGGGTAAGATATTTAGAAATGAAAGGAAAATGTGAGATAATTTGAGCACAGAAATAATAATAAGCTATAATCTATAAAATATGACAATACAAATGTGACATTTCTGACATAATTAAATGATGATAAGGAAAGCAAACACATAGACTTTAACTTCAACTTACAAACGGAGAAGCAATGATGAAGATAGAAACCAAAATTTTCAGGTATAACAATCAAATTAGTTATAGGCAAGAATGGTTACAGTTGATCTAATGACTAGGCAAAATCTTGATTAGCAAGGAATGTTCCATAACCTTTAAATATGATTTTACAAGAAGCATCAATACAATGTAAGACATAAAGCTTTATTCAAAATTAAAATCATCAATGATGAAAAATATTAACACAATTTACCTCATCATAACATGGACTCGAGCTAGAAAACCTTATGATCCTCTCATCCACGAATGAACCTAAATTCAATCAGGAAGAGCCACCTGGCGAATTGAAACTAAGGGACAATATAGAAAACAAATAGCCAGTACACTTCAAATGTCAAGGTCCTAGAGAACAAATATGGACACAAATAAAGATGGACACACTACTTCTGCCCCTGGTGGAAGACACTGGAGCCTCAGGAGGACTAGAGAGAAGAGGTCAAGAGTAATCTCTTAGAAGAGAAAAAGCAACACTTGCACAATTACAGAATTTAGATTGATTTTGTCTACAGATTACTGGAGAGTAATTTATTAACATTAATTTCCCTAGTTTTTGTAAGAAAGTGAAATGAAGAGGTTTTCTTTTTTTCTAGATTTTGTCAGCTAAAATTGTTTAAGACTAGATAGAGATTTTTAGAAAAGGAAATTGAAGCCAGTCATAGTGGCACACATCTTTAGTCCCAGCATTGGAGAGACAGAGGTAGGCATGTCTACGAGTTCAACGCAGCCTGCTCTACAGCGTGAGTTCCAGGACAGCTAGTTTACACAGGGAAACCTTGTCTCAAAAAACCAAGAGAAAGAGAGAAAGCGGAAGAGGGAGGGGAGAGAGAGAGAGAGAGAGAGAGAGAGAGAGAGAGAGAGAGAGAGAGAGAGAATGAAAGCTATCATGGCAAATATAGAATACTTTAAATACTGTTTTCTAGTTTTGAAAATGACAGATTTTCAGGCTACACAAATATGAAGATTTTAATTCTTGAGGGTGTGTCAGCAGCTGTGATGCCTACCCTGACGTTCACAGCCCTCCTCCTGTGCTTTTTTTTGTTCAGCTCCAGCAGAGCTCCTGTGGACCTTCCCTCACCCCAGAGCTATTAGTTCCAATATTTTTTTTCTTTCTTTCTTCCTTCCTTCCTTCCTTCCTTTCTTTTTTCTTTCTTTCTTCCTCCCTCTCTTTCTCTTTCTTTTCTTTTTCCTTCTTTCTACTTATCTCTCCTTTCTTCTTCTCTCTCTCTTTTCTAATATTTATTTATTTATTTTATGTATATGAGTGCGTTATCTGCATGTATGCTTGCATGCCAGAAGAGAGCATCAGATACCATAATAGATGGTTGTAAGCCACCATGTGGTTGCAGGGAGCTGCAGGAAGAGTAGTTAGTGATCTTAAACACTGAGTCATCCTACCAATCATGCTGTTCTTAAGGAAGCATACTTCTGAGGACCTGTGAGAAGCATAAATTTTAAAATGCCATATAAATATAAATTCCAGTGATAGTGATGTTTAATATAAATGGTAGGACACAGAAATATAGCTAAGGATTGGATACTCTAAATGATAGCATCCTGGTACATGGGAGGTTGAGGCAAGAGTGTCTCATAGTGACTCCCACATTGTAAGCTACAGGCTAGTTTGGACTACAGAGCCATACTCTGTCTTACCGTTACACATTACATATTTATATTGTGTATATACACAGTACACATGGGAAGGAAAC
The DNA here is from genome assembly GCA_004026605.1 of Ondatra zibethicus. NCBI lineage: Eukaryota > Metazoa > Chordata > Mammalia > Rodentia > Cricetidae > Ondatra > Ondatra zibethicus. The sequence goes on from PVIU01017140.1 coordinate 6,076, forward strand.
AACAAACAATACTTTGTTTTCTCAAAGAATGAAGATGAATGGTTTTTATATTTTGTTGCATTTCTCGATTTTTCCTCTGCACCAAATAATGTTGATTCTTTAAAGCAAGGACTAGACCTTTAGGGTCACAAATTCTGAGTGCTTACAGCATCACATAAACTCCTTTAATAATTTCATGTAATGGCAGCAGTACATAATCAGGAAAATATTCTCTTCTTAAATTTGTCGAGATGTTAATATAATTATATCATTTCCTGTTTCCCTTTCCTTGATCCAAAGGAATCCCTTTCCTTCCTCCACTGTGTCCTTTTGACAATTCCTTGCTAGTGCGTTCTACGTTCCCTGTGATTTGGAAAACTGGATGCCACTTTGATCCTGCGTGTGGGAATAAGAGTCAAGTTCCAAGTACTATCAGCACCCATGGAACTGAGTGCTTTTATTTGAATCTATGACACCAGAGCAGAAATTCAAGGAATGTGATGGGAGAAAATAGTGTATGTTTACTCTTCCAGAAAATCGCACCCCTTTTCACCCCATTTATAGGTGAAGTGCCTGTTGTCCATCGTCAATGGTCGCTTTTACTCTTTGGAAACGCAGGAAAGAACAACCAGGTGAAAAAGACTCCGGAGCTCAGGGAAAGGCTTCCTTAAAGATCTCGAGGGCAGTTCTTTGTTGGGGAAATATGGAGGAAGCAAGCTGAGCACTGGTATTTTCTGATGTTTCCTTGACTGTGGGTGTAATGTGAAGAACTTCCTCAAACTCTTGCCAACATGAGTTCCTCACTAGTATTCTGTAACCACGAGCCAAAATAAATCCTGCCTTCCTAAAGTCACATTTGTGGGATGTCTTGTCACAGCAGTGACAAAACTTACTTTTACCTGACTCCTCCCAGGTCCCATCCATAAACTTCAGATATTTTTTCAGCTTACAAAAAAGACAAAATGAAACAAACAAACAAATAAGAAAGTTCAAAACAAACCCTACCCCATACCTGTCTCTAATGAGCTACATTTCCTGAGTCTATTTTTAGACTACACTGTCCAATAACTAGTGTATCTTTTCAGTTTCACATGCATAGAATTAAGTGTTATAAGTAGTACTTGGATCAGGGTAGATACTCAAAAGTTATGTTAGGTTAGGCTCTTTTTTTTCTCCTATTATGTCACAAATACCGATGATATTTTAATCTTATCTATAAATATCCAGGCAATTAATTTTATTGAGGAACTGAATACCCTATCAAGACATTTGACAATTCTCATGGGAGAGTAGGACTCTGCTGCAATATTTCCAGATGGTGAGGTTTCTGTCAACAAGCAACCACTACTTTATTTTGCAACTCAGCTAAGGACCAACAAGATAGTATCAATGAACTTCCTAAGAACCACATATTTCTTTTTCTCTTATTCTTCTCTTAAAATTATTCTGTCTGCAATTAGGAAATTGGCTCACACTAACATGTGCAGCACCAAGCAGTGCACTGATCTGCAAATGTCCCCATATTAATGATTTTTAATCTTTCTTTCGCCTGTGGTTGTTTGCCTCCCTCAGGTTCTGGAGACAGATTTGTTGCAGTAAACTGCACCTCTGAGAAATTCAAGCATTGGAGCTGGCGTGGTGTTCTGGACTCTTGCTGTGGTATTACTGCCAGCAGTATGTTTCTTTATTTAAAAAAATATAGAGGTTCACTTGCCACAAGTTTAATAGCACAACAATAACATTGCCAGACACTTTTGAAACATTGGGTTTATATAACACAAGGAATGAAATATAGATCAAATATTGAGAAAATGGTCCTGATGTTCCAAGTATGATGTGGATCATCCTGGCACAACTTGGTCTATTCCGTTGGCTTAACAATTCCATCTTGTTCCTGTGAAATACAGACAGAAGTCTGCAGTGGCCCTGGGGATTGTATATGTTGACCCCAGCACCACTCCTTCCACAGGATAATGGATCTAGCTAGGACTGCAAGGCAACAGATGGGCAATAGGTTGACAGATACTGTCAAAGAAGACCATGAACCCTCTTCAGTACATGACTTCTTTTTCTTATGCACACACCTTTGTTGGTGGTGAGAAAAAAAAAGGCAACTTAATAAGACATGCTTGATACTATTTTAGATATTATATTTTGTAGGGTTAATCTGAATAAATGATTCAAGTCTCTTTTTTATTCTTTGAGATTTTACATACAAATAAAAGTTTTACAAAGATTATTTAAATCAAGGTCAGGTTAGTTTAATTTCAGTCATTTGCAAGTGACTTGTTGACACTTGGCAGCTCATGGTCTTTCTCTTTATTCTCTCTCATATGACCTCCTGCTAGAATCAGATGTTTAAATTTGTTGTCTCCTTTTAATTGACTAAGTCTCTAATTCATGCACATTTTCCTCTCTCCTCTGTACCTCAGTCAAACTCAAAATACAGGTTTGGAACCGAAGTATAGTCCAAGACTTCATGCAACCCAGGATAGCTGTGAGTGTGATCAAACATACTTGATAAACTTAGAAGCATGAGGGTTTTACATATATGTATCTCTAGTGAACACTTTGTAGTTGACATCCTGTCCCCATGTCATACAATATATGCAATAAACAGGAGATAAGAGAGGATAAGGGAGATTTATTTATAAATCTTAAGTTTTATTCTGTTGCTGTAAGATAGTTGATCATGTCCATATCCTGATGAAGCAGAGACAGATATGGAGAGTAACAAGGTGTAAACAGGGTGATTTAAAAAAATCTGATTGTGTCCATTGTTACCAGTGGAGATAAATTCCTCATATTCCAGTATCTATGGTATCCAAATATGGTAAAGTCATGACCACTTTCCCTACACAGTGTATCTTGGGCTCTAAATAACTGTTTCTTAAATGCTATTTTCTTTATCTTATTATGTATATTTTCAGACTGAACATCTCATTAAAATCTTAGTCAAAGACATTTTATTCATCTTCTTATACTTTAATATTAGTAGAAATAATATTTAATTTCCCTTTCTTTTTAATACTTTAATATATATATTAAATATATATAATATATATTTAATATATATATATAGTGGTCTTATGTAACACTCATTTCCCTTCCTTCCATATCTCCCCAATATATTTCCCTTCATGTAATTTTTGATAGTTTATTTGTTTATTATTATTTTTCCATAAGTAAGTGTTTTCCTTGGATGTACATATTTGTGTCAAGTTTCCTGGCTCCATTAAAGTATTATGAAATTGCCTCAAAATTAGAGGCTTCATGTACTGCAAAGCCTACTTTTTCAGAGGAGAATGAATGATCAAGGCAATGGATGCTCCCTTGACAGGTGTCCATGATGGGTTAGTTCTAGAATCTTAGTCTAACCAGACATGAATACTAAAAGTCCATACTCTCCATGTTGTCTTACCTCTAAGAAAGAGTCATTAGGAAACAAACAGAAGGTGACATGGAAATCAATGTCTTACGAAGGGCAGAAATTAGCAGTCATGGCATGGAAGCTAATAGACTGCTTTTATCTGGACTGAAACCTGTCTGTAACTAAGGCACGATTAGGCTGAATCACAAGTAAAAGAGGGGTAGACATTATATACTGGGCCATATCAGTCAAGTGATAGAGACCCAGAAGCAGCCTCCCGCTGCTTCATTAGAACTGCTTCGATTCTCGTCCTATTCTAACCATCAATCTGACAGACGTTTTCACTTTCAAAACAAGGATACCTCACTGTTTCCTAAACTTAGAGGTTTTACCAAGTACAAGGGTGGGTATTAACAGTAACTTGATAAGATCTAAAAACATCTAAGATATGTGTGTGTGTGTTTGTGTGTGTCTATATCTAGATCTAGACATATGTATGTATATTGGTGGATTACGTCCTTTAACCATGAGCTAAGAAAAATCCTTTTTTCTATTTCCCTCTTACATTGCTATGGTCAGGTTATTTGATCACAGAAATGAAAATAGCAACCAAAAACCTTAACATCTAACGATGGATTCTGACAGAACACAGCCATGATGGAAGTACTCATAGGTATTTGTTATATGTATCTTAGCCCAATGGTACTCTCTCCTATAATGTTAGAATCTCCATTATAATACAAATGAAGCTATTAATTTTTTTCTGAAGCTATAATTTTAAGAGTTGTCTTTACAGCAATATTTTTGAAGAAATAATTGCTAAAAGATATTGAGACCTAAAATAAGCATACTACTGAACAATACCATTTGGCTGCATTTTTATAAGTGTGTTGCATTCTGGTGATTCTCTGCCATTTAAACAATGTAGGCTTGAGAAATTTCTAATTGTTTTCATGTTGTAAAAGTGGCAATTGTTTTGCCCAGTTCTTTTTGAAAGCTTATTTGTCATCTGCAACTAATATTTTGTTTATAGGCACTATATTTTGAAGGGAGATTATTTTTATTTATAAAACATATTGTCTCACAGTGAAATATGTTATCTCCTTTATTTTTGCAGCTAGATAACAATTGACCCAGAATATGCAATGATTAATAACAGTTAGGACTCAAGATTGTTGTGTTTGACTATTTAAATATGATATTATTTGTGTAATTCAGATTATGTGCCCTGGGAGAGAAGAAGGCAAAGTCTATGTGAACATTTATGAGAACATAAATAAATGTATATGTTGCTGAAAAAGTGTTTGCATTCACATAGACCATGATAGATGCATTTTTGTTCCATCTACTATCACATCTAACCACGAGAATATTTTGTGATATATCTTTCTTATATAGACAGCTACCTATATTTATTTTTATAGGTTAATATATTGGTTAATTCTTTAAAATGCCTTAGGGTGGCATTGTGATAATACCATGAGACTCATGCACTTAAACGCAGGAGTAGGGAATTTATTTTACAGAATGTGCTAACATGAATTTGTGACATATTGTGACAACATAGATATTTGCAATTTTTCTTCCTCGTCACTCTTCACATAAATATTTTATCTCAGCATTTTTAAGTAAAACAATCTCTAAGGGTCTGTTACAAATGTCAGATTGGTTCTGCCTGAGGCAAAAGAATCTGCCTCATGCTCTGCTGTCATGGATTGGTCACAGTTTCTACTCTATTGATTTATTGATTTCATTTTTTTCATTTCTAAATAGACTGGCCTGAAATTGAATCTGGCCAATAATTTAAATGTAGTACATGCTCTGTGGTCACTTACAAAAACTGACCCTTCAATCAAATTTTCTTAATTTATGCTTTTGATGATGCATAATTCATCCATCTAAAAAGTGTTTCTTTAGTGCCTGTTTCCACAAAGTGTCGTAAAATCATATGTTGCTTTCAATAGACATTAAAATTTCATTGCTAAACAAATATATCTATTAATATATACACAAAAATTAATAAATGACGAGACAAGTGCACAAAAGGGAAATATGAGTGAATAAGTTATTCCCTGCCTTCAACATTGCAGATTATAGGATCTTATGAGACTGGCATATCTTAATTATCTTAGTGTTGCCTCTCTCTCTCTCTCTCTCTCTCTCTCTCTCTCTCTCTCTCCCTTTCTCTCCCTCTGTGTATGTGTGTGTCAGCCTTTCTCTCTCTTTTTCTCTCTCTGTATAATATACATCCCAAATAAAATTAAGGATAAAAAATTACAACTCCCAACATTTAATAAGTTATGGATTAATGGCTTTATGTCTTTGTTCAGCCATTTTCTGAGTTTAGTTTACAATGGACAAAACCAAACTTAAGCAAAAAATGTAACTGTATTGTTAAAGCTATTTGCATTAATAGAACAGTAATTTGCACAGTGCTACAGTTCCTCATGGTCATAGCTTAAATAAGTGTACTGTATTTCTTACAGAATATCTATTATTCAACCATGTTTTTCACATGCTTACCCACTGGATTTCTTCTCTTTTATATAGCATGCTTTGAAAAGACTAGTCATGATTGGAATTTTCAACCCCCAATTGATGGTACTTACTGAGAGAGGTTTCTAAAACTGAGACAAGTGCTGTGCACATTATTGATGAGGTTTCACTTTCAAGCTCTATTTCAGAAGTGACATCAATCTTTAGCATCCCCTTTCCTTTTGAGGAAATAAAAGAAGGGGATTAGACACAGAAGCCCTCAGAGCACGTGCTAACACCTGAGACGATCAATATTAGAATACAGATTCTGTTCATCAGAGACGATTTCTTCATACCATTAAGAAAACTTTGACAATGGTGAACATTCGCTATGATTTAAAATTGCAACTTAAAAGAATATGCAACAAATTAACCTCACAGGAAACATAAAAAACACATTTGAGTGAAAGAACTATATATGTGCATTTATTGACTATCCTTTAATTGGTTTATACCCAATCTTTTTATCTAATATCCTTTAAGCTCCCAATCTGGAATCTGTCTTACTGAAATAAATATTTTTTCGGCAGCATTGTGTTGTTACCGATTTCATAAACTGAGCACCTAACTCACTATTCATGTTTTTGAAAACTCGATATGTCCAAGGATAAAGACATGCGCTAACTCCCAAGGGATGTCCACACATGTGAATGTGAATCCTGCATCATCTCCAGTGCCAAGATATTCACTCAACACATTGTTTCACATCTTACCAACTAAGTCTTGGTGAAATAATCCATTAGATCCTCCACTGACATCTCAATAAACTATCTCTGAGTAATTCATTTTCTTTGTCTAAACCAATCATTTTGTTCCTGTCAACAATGAATTCTTAATAAGGATAAATTTGACCATGGTCTACTCAATATAAACTAAATACAGAAATGACATCAGAACTTCTGCAGAGTCCCAGCTGCCTTATTCCAGTCCTGTGCTCTTTCCAACACCTGGAAGTAACTGGCCAATTGCCACATCATTATCACAAAATGGCCTGTAGCCAGCATCCCAGTATCCACCTTTATGATCTCCCAAGGATATCAATCACTGAAAAGGAGCATTGGCATAGTCTGCCATGCAGGAGAAAGTAGACAGAATCTATAAGAAGACACAGAATTTCAGCAAAGGCAACATAATTTTGACATAAGGCTTTTCAAGCTACTGTGCCAATTTTTCTTTTTGTGTTTGACCTCATTTTCTTCCACTTTCTGAGTGACATCCTGTGGCCTAGTCACCATATTTCATTCATATATATATATATATATATATTCCAAAATGTTCTATACCTGACTATTTAAGTAATTTCTCCAGAATCACACCCACAACTCTGTGTATTGTCTCCAGAGTTGGCCTGGATTATGAATGCCTCACAAGTCACATCTAAAACTGTACTTGTCTGTCTTGCTAAGCCAGATATTCTGATTTCTGCACATCAGTGTATTATGGTCCAGTTGACTCACAAAAAACCACATCTCTATTTTCTCCTATAACTTTTATTTTGTTCCTATACCCATTAATCAATCAACCTCTCCATTTTGAGGATTGTCTTGTCTTTCTTCTGATTTCTTCCTCATATTTTTGGCTAAGGTTATTTATATTCTGGATCATTTTTGAATCTAAATCCATACCCAATACTTTAAAAACATGAACTCAATATTCAAATCCCTTTTAAATATGTAAGAGAGGCTTACAGACATTAGTCTACATTCTCTCAATCACCAGATATGTGACAGTCAAATTTAAATATATTTTCTGGCGGCATTTCTATTTGGCAGTATTATCTGTCTTAGCAAATCAATAGAGAAATCATTCATTTTTTATCAAATTATTCCAAATGCAAAAGATTAAGAATTTATAGAAGGGTCCAGAGAAAGAGTCCATGATAGGAGTAATTGTTGTTCATTCACTATTAAGATTGTCAGTTCCAGTTAAGATTGTCAAAATAGAATAGATATTTGGCCAATGATTAATATTGTTTTGAATCTTATGTCTTTTTAATAACCTGTATTAGACAAACCAAAGATATGAAGCTATAATAAGATGTATCATGATATAACTGCAACCTGACACTGCTATCAGCCTCCCAACATTTTATAGACTGGAATGTGATAGTTTATACATTATATACATAAGTAAATAAATAGCTATTATTATGAATATATTTGTCATTATATATATATATGAATACATATGTCTTAGTCCCATATTTATCTGGCAATGATAACAGATTTCTAATACAACATTTTTCAATATTAAAATCTTTACTGAGTAGTTGTTTATATGCATACACGTTTGTGTTTGTCTTCATTACCAGTACGTGTGCTTGTGTGTGGAAGATAAAACTCAGTCTTGACTGCTTTTCCTCAAGTCCCACTCACTGATTTTGGTGATGATCTCTTAGTGGCCCAGACTAATTAGGCTAGACTGGCTGACCTGTGCCTGTCTCTGATGTCCCAGTACTGGGATCATTCTGTGTGTATGAACAACTAGGTTTCTTTCATGTGAACTTCTGGAACTGGACCTGGCAAGCATTTTACAGACAGAACCATCTCTTAGCCTCTGTTTATTTGCTACATCTTTAAAACTGGTAACCCCAAAGGAATAATAAGAACTGCTTCTGACCAGGCTAACTAAAAAGCCCCTAGAAGATGTGATCCTCAGCATTCTTCTATGAGTAAGATAACAGAAAACTGATAGCAATAATTTTGAAGCCAGAGGTTCAACTCCGTGTCATTACATTGGTCTTTCTTTTTTTATTTCAAAACATATTCATAATGAACAATATCTCTCAACTTCTTTGCCAAATATGTTTCATTGCTTGTGGAATTTTAGAGCAAAAGCCAGGGGATAGTAACATTTACAGTGACATTGATTTGCCACTAAGGAGGCCATAAGTGAGTGTTATAAGTTTATAAATATATTCACTTTACTATGCAGTTTTATTGTTCATTTCTCCCTTTGCGTTCTTTGTCCAGGTATGTGTGTATGTGTGTGTGTATATACTGTGTATCTTTTTATGCACATTTACATGTGTGTGGCACACTTGTATATATATTGTCCAAGCTTTTACACAGATGAAACTTACAGGTGAAATGCCAGTTTTTCTCAGGTAGACTTATAAATTTTAGCAATTGCCCCTATAATATCACTTACGCTTTCTGGCCTGTCTAATTTTCCTTAATTTAGGACAGTTTTATCAAAATCTCTTGCAAATGAAGTGCAAAAGAGCTGTTCTCAACCACAAAAAAATTAAACTTGTTCATGAAGCCTGCTTCTTGAAATGTTTGCTTAACTTTACACGGGTTTTGAGAAAAATGATCCCCAAGTAGTAGAAAAATGTTAGTGTATATTTAATATAGACATTTTAAATGCTATATTTCTTTGATTTGCTTTTAGTTTGATGTAATTTTATTAATATACTTAATTTACTGTGGCTGGAGAGATGACTCAGTGCTCTTGCACTGCCTGCTCTTCCGAAGGTCCTGAGTATAATTCCCAGCAACAACATGGTGGCTCATAACCATCTGTAATGAAATCTGATGTCCTTTAGAGGAAGAAACCTGGTCAGTTGTCCTCATCCACCTCGACTATGCAACCCAATATGGACATGTTCAACAGAACCACCATATACGGGCTGCCCATGCATGCTTCAGCATTGCCAGGGCATAAATTTCATTCATTCATTTCTCACTTAATTTACTCATTTGCTTATGCTTTAGGCAAATCCTATTCTGTAGCTCTAATTGGCCTAGAACTCATTATGTCACCCAGACTAGCATCATACTGATAGTGATTGTCTACTGGCCTCCCAAGTACTAGCTTTACAGGACTGCCGCCATGCCTGGCTTCTAAGCTTCTTTTATATTTGTGGAAGTGTTTCAAGGGGAACACAAAGAGTTTTCCTCTGGGAACACCATATGCTCCCATGGAGCTTCTGTTTCAGCTCCGTCCTTCTTTTGCTCTTGCACCTAAGAACATATTTTAGTTTTCTAATAATTTTGAAAAGGATGTTGCATATAAAATGTCCCTATGAGAGGGGGAAGGAGAAGGGAGAAGGGAAGGACTGGGGAGAGCTTGCAGGAGTGGGAGGGTGGAGATGGAGGAAGGGCAGGTATTGGAGCAGGGAAGAAGATATCTACATTAAGGGAGCCATTTTAGGGTGGGCAAGATGCTTGGATCTAGAAGGGATCCCAGGTGTCCACGGGGATGTCCCCAGCTAGGTCCTTGGGCAGCAGAGGAGAGGGTGCCTGAACTGGCGTTCTCCCATAGTCACACTGATGAATATCTTGAATATCACCATAGAAATTTCGTCCGATGGATGGAAATAGAGACAGAGAACCACAGCCACATCAGAGCAATGGACTGAGCTCCCAAGGTAGGAGGGAGAAGATGAGCAAGGAAGTCAGGACCCTGAGGGGTTGGTCCACCCACTGTGACAGTGTGTCTGATCTAATGGGAGCTCACCAAATCCAGCTGGACCAGGAATCAACGAGCATATGATCAAACCGGACTCTCTAAATGTGGCTGCCAATGGGGAAGGACTGAGAAGCCATCGATAATAGCACTGGGACCTGTCTCTTCTGCATTTATTGGCTTTTTGGGACCCTACTTTACTTGGATGCATACCTTCCTAGGCCAGGATGGAGGGGGGAGGGCCTTGGACTTCCCACAGGGCAGGGTACCCTGCCCTCTCTTAAGGATAGAGGGGGAGGGAGGAGGGTTACTGGGGGAGCGGGAGGGGAATGGGAGAAGAGGAGGAAGGGTCAATTTTTGAATGGAAAAATAAAAAATAAAAAAAAATGTCCCTATGGCCCAACAAAACATTCTCTTATAAAGGTGTAATTTAGTACTCAGGAAATCAATGTTGGGGCAATGCCAGTTTTTCTCAGGTAGACTTATTATAAATTTTAGCAATTGCCCCTATAATATCACTTATACACACACACACACACACACACACACACACACAGTCAATCAAGCTGATTGATTTCATTAGGCTCTCTGACCTTTCTAATTTTCCTTAATTTAGGACAGTTTTTGAATCATTTTATATTTGAGTATATTGATATAATAGAATAGTATTTAACTCATATATTTAACTTACATATTCTCAGTGATAATTTTAGCTGCTGTTTTCTCACAAATGGGTTTTAGTTTTAGGTGAGTCATAGAAATATCACAAACCTGAGCATGTTAGAAAGTTAACAACACCAGTTAATCCCATTTCTACAGTGACAATATTCAGGTCATAAAGGCAAACAAGAGTTTTATAAATCAGTGCTAGGCACCTAGCATTGTTTCAGAAGTTGATAATTGCATGTTTCTTTTAATATATGTCAAATTATTTCATGGTATGGATAAGTACATAAAACATATCTAAGCATATCATTACAAAGTAATTACATAATATTATGTTTTAAAATGTTTATATTACCAAGAAGCTAAAACAAATAAAATAGTATTTTACCACAATATCCCAATGAGGGTGTTTAGACATAAGAAATGAAGCTAAAAAAATATAGAGCCTTTTTCATACCCAGTATACATTTATAAAGTTAGTAAATAAATAGAATCAATAAATAAATTGCAGTGTTAAGCATGTTTAGCTGTTATTAACCAATAATTTTTCATGTACTGTAGCCAAGAAAACAGTCCATGAGAAGATACATTGCAGAAAGAACACACTGTGCTGACTTTTGCAAACTCACTAGACACAGATATCTCAATTTTTAATAAACTCTGATCTATTCTTTCTAGGCATAAATGTTCTTCCATTTTATATTTACAGAAAAAAATGAAACATGTCTGAATTTTTTAGCTGTCAGTGACAGTTCTGGATGAGTACTTAGTTGGCCGAACACTAAACAAATAGAAAACTGTAGCACATTAGATTTGGGTACTTAAAATATGAAAATTTTTATCATGAATTATTATTATCTTTTAATATATTTTCTAATGAGTTCTTAAATAGTCACAACATTAGGAAGAAACAGGTATACCCATGTAGGTATTTTTTAATCCACTCATATTCCAATATTTAAAATTAATTGAGTACTCGATGCTATTATCTATAGAACTGAATATTAAAATCACAAAATGGCCCTTCATTTTGGGGTAAAAATAATATGCTTGATTAACTTCTTTTTGCAGTACTGGGAAATGAGTGAAAATCATCTCCAATGCCCCAATGCTAGTCAAGTACAGATTACAACCTCAGTCCCATTAAATTTGCCTTAAAATATTTATTTAGGGTGACTGGAGGGAGACCTTAGAAGATAATATTCTTGTTTTGTAAGCATTAGGAACTAAGTTAGGATGCCTTGCACCAAAGCAAAAGTGCAGATTTGTCACAGTATACTTATAATCCCAGCAACAATGAGGGGAAGACAAGAAAATTCCAGGAGCCAATCATTCCAGTCAAACAGGAGAGCTCCAGACACAACGTGAGTCTTAAAAATTGAGGTGAGAACTCATAAAGCCATGTCTGATATTGAAATCTAGTTTTCACACACACACACACACACACACACACACACACACACACACACACACACACACACAGAGGGTGGGGGAGAGGGAGAAAATGAGAGGGAGAGAGAGAGAGAGAGTCACAGATGCACAAAATACTGGAAATAAGAATTGCTGGAACATGAATTTTGTACTGACTTTACTGTAAATAAATACGTTCTGCTGGCTGCTCTTGACTCTGTCTAGCAGCCTTGAGGTTCTTTATGAAGAACTTCACTGGGACCAAAACTCTGTCAATGTCTGAGAAGAGTGGGGAAGAAGAGCATGACATTTTCTCATGTCTCTAGAGGTAAATTGTGATTGTAATTGCTATGACCCTTTCTTGAATACTGACTAAATCTTGAAGGTGAATGGCATATATTTCAGATATTTAATGCAGCTACCACATTTATTGACATATTTATAATGAATTAGGTCTAAGGCTTAAAAAGTCTGAATAGGCATGGCAAATCACTATGTTCTTCTGAAGAAAAATACCTTAACTTTACAAAGCATAGTTGATTTTCAGAAATAAAATGGCAGCAAGACATTTAAGTGCCGCAGTACGTAGAATTATGTGAAGAAGTGAAATCAACTATAGCTATATCTGCTCACTCCCAGCACTCGCAAGTGGTAGTACTCCTGGGTTTCCTTAAACTAGTGTTGTCTGATGAATTTTATGGGCATGGAGACTCAAACCTAACATCAACATTTAGTGTGTGAGTGTGCACATATGTTCAGGTTAACATGCTTGTGCAAGTGCAAATACAGATGTGTTACCTGCACAAAGAGGCTGGAAACAGCTTCACACTTCACACTTCCATGTTCTTAAGACAATCTCTCTGTGGTCCAAAAGTCACTGTGTGATGCAGGTAAGCTGACTGTCCAGGGAGCCACAGGGATCTCCCTGCTTTTGCTTCTCCAGAGCGAATATGAATTGCCAACCAGCACTTTCAACTGTGGCACTGAGACCAGGATTCAGGTCCTTATGTTTTCAAGGCAATGCTTATGAATGGTGTTATATTTATATTATGGCTTCCAGTTTAGGGTTTTTATGGGATTCCTGGCTGTTGGAATGAGTGGATCTCTTATTTCCATGTCTTCTCTTGTGCTCTGTTCCTTCTCTTGGTTCATCTTGTCCAACTTCAATGTGATAGCTTTTTGTTTTATCTTATAATTTATTTTTCTATATTAAAAACATGAATAAATAAATGAAATCCTAGCAATTTGGGTAAAGGATAACAACTGAAATACCATTTATACTTGCCGCGAGAGGAAAAACTAGTTTTCTCCACTGGAATGACATGGATATATCAAGCACTCCAGAGCAGACATCATGTGCAAGAGTAACTGACCGATATATAATGGATTCCACAGTTGTGTGTGTGTGTGTGTGTGTGTGTGTGTGTGTGTGAACGCGCGTGCGAGTGTGTGTGTGTGAGCAAGTGTGTGTGTGTGCGTTTTAATTAGGTTACAGTTTAGTGGTGTTTTATTTTTATTTCTTGGGTGTTGTTTTATTTTGTTTTCTTGTTTGTTTTTGAGGAGGAGGTAATCATATATTGGGTTTATGTTTGATTTTTGAGAAAGAACTTTAAGTTGGTTGGATAGGAATGGGAAGAGGATCTGGAAGTACTTGGGGGGAGGGAAGAATATGATCGAAATATATTTAAAATTAAATTTATTTTAAAGGATAAAATATAATTTAAAGAATTTAAAGTTTTTAATTAAGCTTAAGATACAGATGATAATATCATCAACCAATTCATGTGTCAATTAAAGTCATGTGATTCTGTCTTTAAGGAAGCAGAGCCTCTCATCTTTTTGCAATACATAGAAAGGAAATTGAAGAAAAAATGGCTATCCTTTCTACCATCTATTAAATTATTATTATTATATTTTAGACTTTATGAGACAAGGTTTCTCTGTTAGTCAGATCTGACTGCTCTGAACTCATTTTGTAGATAAGGCTGGCCTTGAATACAGAGATCTGATCGCCTCTGCCTCCCACCTGCTGGGATTAAAGGTGCGTGCCACTACAGCCTGTCTCTTTTCCATTGTTACTTAGTAAGCATTAGAGTTGGGGTGGAGTTTAAAAGTAGTTGAAGCATGTCATTAAAAAGTTTCTACATCCCGAGAAGCCTCTCAGCCAACACATCAATCCAAATCAGGCCAAATCAAACCAAATTAGAAAAAAAAAGTCCAGGTTTAATAAATACAATGCTCCTGGATTGTTTTCCAGCAAAGGCCCCACCGCCCCAGAGAGGAGACAGGAAAAGAAGATGGGAAAACCACAGTTCTGTTTTTTGGGGGGCAGTTCTAATACCCTGAGAGAATGGTCTTGAGCATCTCTGGGAGCCAGGTCATGATTTGGTAGGCTTGCTGAGATTCTGCAGGGTTTGGAGAGAGACGGGTGAGAGGGTTTGGGGCGTAGCTTCCTCCTGAACATCCCAGACTCTTTGGGTATAGGGATGCCGGTTCAAGTCTGGTTACTTTCTGTTGGCATGGGACAATGTGGGGAGACGGAGAATTGGAAATTGGTGGGCTCATATTTGGTGGGAGGTGTGGGTGGAGAGGTATCCAGTTAACTGCCATCCTGGAGACCTCAGGAAACTGGTCCTTGAGAGAGCTGAGAAGGCAGGTTGCTAGGAGAAAACATAGATTGTCATCATCGGCCTTATGAATGGGGCTAGCCATGGGAAGGGTGACAACTGCCAGAATGAAAGGACCAGGGAAGTGCCCTGCTTGTACAGGAGAGGCAAGGGTAAATGAGCAAGATGACAGCAGATATGCCCTTTAAAATCAGATTTCA
Organism: Ondatra zibethicus; assembly: GCA_004026605.1. Classification (NCBI taxonomy): domain Eukaryota; kingdom Metazoa; phylum Chordata; class Mammalia; order Rodentia; family Cricetidae; genus Ondatra; species Ondatra zibethicus. Next base: position 21,273 of record PVIU01017140.1, read on the forward strand.
GTTGCTGGGTAGGTGCCCATTTGAGCCTGGAGAGATGGTGCCAATGGTGAAGTTCCAGGAGCTTCTGTAAGTACTGGCATTATCTGAAGAACCCTCTGCAGGTTGGTCTTGGCCCAGACAGCAGGAGTGATCTGTAAAATATGCTCAAAAAAATGGGTGGAGTCAAAATAGGCTTTAGCGACTGTTTTCATCAGGCCAGATTGCTTGATACAGTGACAGAACTTCTCCCAGGAATCTTCAGGTGTCTGTAAGACAGGTGGATCAGATTTACATCTTGGTGCCATAGAAAAAGGGCATGGTTTTAGGTTAAAAGGCATAAACATTTTTGAAGACAACCAGAGGAAAATTAATTTTTGAACCTCTGAAGTCTGAAACCTGTTAATCCTGGACTACAAAGGCTGTGAAAGGGGCACACCTGTCTGTGCTTTCAGCAGAGAACTTAACTAATGAAATAATGTGCTTCTAGTACCCTCAGACATAAAATGCCATCAGACAAATCTAAGAGGGCTAAGTAAATGAGCAGAAGCAAGACAGTTTTTTCAAGCTATTGAGGCAATCCAAATCTCTCCAGTGGTCTTTGGCAGGAGTGCAAAGAGTAGAGGGTGACCAGGAGGTGGGTTACGTCTTAAAAGGATAGGGAGGGATGATAGGAAGGGGAAAAGAGGAAGGTGGATAAGGAGGAGGAAGTTGGCCCTTGACCTTTGTCCTAGAGTGGGAGGAAGGGTGGATAGGGAGAGGAATGATAGGAATGTTGACCACTGACTGGAACTTAAGAGGTCCCATAAGAGGGCTTTGGATAGGCAGGGTTGGGAGGGTGGGGGAGAGGCCAGTGTTTCTGGCAGCATGGTCAGGGCAAAACTTTTAGTGTCCCAATCGCCAGATAGGCTAGGCAGTACTCTGGGCATGCCCTGACCCTAGCAAACAAGAGCGGTGCTGTGAGAAAGTGGCTGCTGCGGGAAGGGCAGTAGTGCACACCCAGAGACAGCTGGCATGTGGAAATTCTGTGCACTTGTCCCATGCTGACAAAAATGTTTAGGTGTTTAAGGTATAGGGTGTTATCCTCAATTTAAGGAGATTTTGTAGAAGGCAGTCCAAGGTAATTTGGGGATCTGGCTTTGAATTGCAGGTGCCCATTTCGCAAGTCTATGCTGGGACTGGAGGCCTAATGCAATGCAACCACTGTGGTAGGCTTTGGGTCAAAAAACAGGAGGTGTGGGATATTCCCTTGAACAGAACGTTTTCTGAAAAAAAAAAAATGGTTTCCAAGGGACAAGGCAGATCCTTCTCCCAGTAATAGGTTGGGTGTCAGGCAAGGCCCGTCTTTGGCAGGACACCCCAAAAATTGCAGGAGGCTCTGGGCCTCTGAGGTAATGACTTGGAAAGGACAATTTACTCAATCTCGCAACAGATAGAACTTTCTTTAGCGTCTAAACAATTATTTTTCACAGTGAAATCCTTTAAAAGTGTCTTTCTGATGTAGATTGTTCTGTTTTGTTCAATTCTCTAATTTTCTGGCATATTTTTGCTCTTTAACCTTTTGTACTTGAGATCCCTTTACTTCAGTCAAACTGTACCAGTCCAAACAATATTTTTATGTTTGTTATCTCCCTTTGAGTAATTATCTTCAGCAGCATGCTGGGGAGCTGTTTTATCACATTACCTCCTGTGCTCTGGAAATCACAGTGTTCACAGCTCCTCTAGGGCTAGCTTCAGAGACTTAAAATTACACTATAGAAGAAAATTACTTAATTTTCTCATTGTCACAATAACACATATTTACTGTTTTTATTCAAATGAAATCAATTGAGATAAATGCTTGCATCTTTCCAAATGTCCAGTTAATACACATACAAGTAAACACTCCTCTAACTTAAACTATCCCTTTGCATATACAAGGAATTGGAAAATAGGATTTTAAAAAATAGGATTATACTCACTCTATCATGGCTGAAACTTTTTGGATATTTAATTCAATGGAGGTTTTCCTGTTTTCTTGTTGTTTTGAGAGAGGTTCTATAGATAAGACTGACGTTGAGTTCCCTATCTATGAGTTGGAAGATAACCTTTTGAATGTGTAATCTCCTGCCTCTACCCCCAGAGTGTGAAAATTACAGGTATGTGCCATTATACCTGCTTTTATGTAGTTCTCAGGATAGAACCAAAGGCTTCTTGTATCCTAGACAAGCTCTCGACAAATTGGTTTGTATGGCATACCTCTGGATAAGTTTTGGATTCAGTATTCTTCGGCTTTGAATCAAGCAACTGTCCTTTCTTAAAAGATTATGGTATCAGCGCTATTCAGATAAAAGGAACTGGAGACAAACAGAGATTGCTTTAATCATTCAGAAAAAGAGTTATTTTAAAGACATTTTATCTTGCGTTTTTAGGATATTTTGATTTTTGTTTTCAGATATCATCCATAGAATACTACAAATCAAATGGTGTTTCAAGGGAGACATTCTCTGAGTTTCTCTTTAGTCTCTTTGTAACTACCTCAGTAAGCAGCAGAAACTAGGCATTCATTTCATCTCTATTTGGAGAGCTCATGAATGAGATTTTATTAAATTCCCTTAAGGTCCCCCTTTTCCCCTGTGTCAATGATGAAATTCTTCAGTGTTAAAAAAACACTTTTTGGTAAAGTATATATCATGCAAAACATAAGCACAATATGTGCCTTTCCTAGGTTTATTTATAAGCATCAGCTTTGAAAAGCTGTCGTTTACATTTTCAAGGAGTCTTCTGTCAGACATCTTTAGGCACACAGTTTTGATGTCTGCATTTGGATACGGTCATAAAATTTCTTTACACACACTCAAACAGCAATACCATCAGCTAATTGCTGCTTCAATCAGCCACCTGTGCTGCAGAAGCTGAGCCAGCACAGACAAATGGACGCTGGTAAATAAAACATGAAATTGTCAAAAGATCCGTGACAAATGGGAGACAACATCCCACACCCTGATCACGTGAGCAATCAGAGCACAGCACACCAATACAAAATTCATAATAATGCAATATTTATATAAAGACCAATTGCACTTCACTGCATGTCCACAGCCATGCCTTTCCATTTTTTTTTTTAGCTCTTGTGCTGTGCATGGTGTTTGTGTGTGTGCATCTATGTGCAGTGTTAACTTGCCCCTGCAGCCCATGTTGAAGGCAGAGGTTAATATTAGATCATCCTTCTCTATCACTGTCTGCATTGATTTTTGAGACAGTCTCTTTCATTGGAACAGGAGTTCATTGGTTTGTTTAGACTGGGACAGAAAAACCCAAGAATCACTTGTTTCTGACTTCCCACACTAAGGTTCCAGGTCACACTCAGGTTCTTTCCATGGATGCTGACCACACAGACAGAAGGCCACATGCTTGTATGCCAAACACTTTACCACTATCTCCCTAGGTTATCATTATGTATTTCAATAGGTACTACAAAGTATTGTTGTTAATTGTTAATAATATGAACTATTATTGTTAAGTAAAATCCAAGTAGCAGTGAAATGAGGGTAGCAGACTGGAGTTCAAAAATTAAAAAGAAAAAAGGTTTAGGAAATATTATATTTGCATTTAGGAATGAACAAATACCAGAATGCAGAATGAAATAAATAGCCAATTTTCAACATGTAGAATTTGTTTCCCTGCCCCTCTAGTCCATGCTTAATAGTGTAAAAACAGTATTTAATAAAATAAAATATGGTCAAAATTTACCATATTAGAGGCTACCTTGGGTTTAATAATTTTTGATTTTGACTCTGAACCGTTTTTATTTTTTGTTTCCTGTGTGTTGACCTTAAACTTTAAACCAATTTAAGTTCTCACATGTCTTTTTCAAACATCTTATTGTTCATTGTTTATCTCTCAATTCTCTCATCTATTTATCCTCCCTTTTCATATCTCTCCACACATAAACCTGTCACACACACACACATACACACAATTTTCCATGGTAGTCTGGTGTAGGAGGGTCCTTCTGTATTAGGGTTGCTTTTATTGGTTAATAAAGAATCTGCCTTGGCCTTCTGATAGGGCAGGACTTAGATAGACAGGATAAAGAGAAGAGAATGCTGGGAAGGGGACAGAGCCAGAGAGAGCCGCCCGCCATGAAGACATGCTGAATCTTTCCCGGTAAGCCACGACTCGTGGTGACACACAGATTATTAGAAATGGGTTAAACAAATATGTGAGAGGTAGCCAATAAGAGGCTAGAGCTAATGGGCCAGGCAGTATTTCAATGAATACAGTTTCCGTGTAATTATTTCGGGTACACACCGGGAGCCGGGTGGGATGGCACAAGGGGCCCGGCGCTGGGAACGCAGCCCGAGCCCCTCATTACAACAGTAGTCTCCTATAAGTTGAGTTTCCAGTTGTATCATGTACAAGTGGTCATAAACGTTGTAGTATTTTATGCAACAAATAATATAAGTCACAGCAAACAGCAGTAAAAGTTAAAAGTTTTGACATTCTCTAATTTGGGTTTAGTTGAGAAATATGTTTTAAAAGTCTCTGAAAATACTTACAGGATATAATGTATAAAATGTGAATTATAGTACAATATGGCATTTTAAAGCCCCTAATAGAGATTCTCTCATAATACCAAGAATATCTGCTTTCTCAAAATGAATCACTCCTCCAAATGGATTTCATTAGATAAACTTTGAACCATCAAAGCATTCATATGAAATAAGGATTAATATTGTTTTCTTTCAAAGAGCTACCAAGTGAGGTACAAAACAACCCCAAAGATATTCCTAAATGATTTAGCATCTTCATGTGAACTCAAAGCAAGTAGTGTGGACATAGTGGCCCTCATCCTAGTTATAATGCTATAATGTCCAAGATAAAGAGAACAGTCTTTATGACAAACTGTTGGACAAAGATATGAGTATCAGAGTCTGCATTTTTTCCCCATCGCTGCTCTTTCTTTATGGGTCTTCTTATACTAATCCATGTAACCTTACTTTGCAGTTCCTATTCTACCATAGATTTTGAAAGATCAAAGCATTTCAGAAATTCTGAAGCCCCATCAAAATGTAATCCCCTCTGAGAGGGATGGCCATCGCCGGTCTGAAAATTCAAGCAATCCTGCTGTGAAAAAATGAGAAATGATTACTTTGGACATGGGGGAAATGCCTTTAGCTCCAAGCCGAGGCTTCCTGTGTAGTATATATAAAACACAGATTAAACCCCCAGCGAATGTTCTATCCAAAAGAAGCACTTGTGTATATCCTCAGCTTTTCCACTTAGACAAGATGAAGAGCTAAGTGAATACAGCTGGAAGTTAAGCCATTTGTTCCAGATGGCGCAGATACTTCAAACTTGGTGCTCCTGAGGCTATAGAGACACAATGAATTTCATTCTAGCAGATTCAATAAAGTGTTTGCCATGTTTATTTCTCTAATATACAAATGAGATGTGTGTCAACCAAAGTGACTATCAATGCCCACAAAGCAGAGTACAGAAATGAGATAATTATCCATAAAACAAGACTTTAAATATGTCTTTCACTCACTGATATAATTATTTTGAGTACTTATGTTTGAGCTTTAGAAATCTTTTTTTTTTTCGGGCTGGAGAGATGTTAGTAAAGCACATGCCATGCAAGTATGAAGACAAAATTCAGATCCCCACAACACATGTAATTCCAGACACACACATGTATGTTCACCCATACACATGCAAGCATTCATACACACACCACAAACAAAGCATATATTAGATGTTATATAACATTTAATTGATTATATATTAATTATATTTCTATGTATATAAAGCTCCAAGCAATTAGTTTTTATTCTCAAGAATGTATTTATATATATGTCCATATTTTATGTTTTGCCTGAGGAATATAAATCGATGATGAGAATAAATCTTTGTGCTCTAGACATTAGGCTTGTCAATCATAGAAACAGTCCAAGGTCTGCCATCAGACAGTTAAGATGCTCACTACCTCATGTTTTTTTCCTGGCTGCTGCTTTGACCAATGTAATTTCCTCTTGTGGTCACAGATGCATGGCTATCATAGTTGCTGAAATCTCACAGGCATCTTCGCTATGTATCCTTGTCATCTCCAAATCTTCCCCAGTCCTGCTTCTGCTGGGCGGCTACACCCACAGGCTGTCCATGTGAACGGACTTAGCATAACCTCAGTTTATAGCATACCTGCATATCTCAGGTCGTGATGACATGTATACTGAACCAAGACACCACTGACTGAGTATCAGGTACCTTCACCATCCTTCCACCTGGCGAAGGGTTGGAGGCAACCTGTTGAGTCATTCACCGTGAAGCCTATTGTCTTGGTAAGAACATCTAAGATGTACTTATTCTGCATTCTGACTCTCCTGTTTTTTTTTTTTTTCTCTCCAGCAACTGTAAAGTTGGCAGATGATGGTAACGCCCCAAAGGCGTTTTCCAATTTTCATTTTTTATAAAGAAAATTAAAAACACACATTTAACAGTAAAAATTGTCAATTTAACCAGTTAAATTAGTACTTATACAATATAAACATAATATATGCACCATACATCTCTACCTGCTTGAGGTATCCCCATGCATAGAGACAGTGGCTGACATTACTGTTGTAGAAAAGAGAGCAATTTCAAGGAAATAGAGAAGCCATTACCATGTAGTAAATGTTTTTCTAACACTGAGATGAGAGGCAGTGGGTTTTTATTTTAATTGCAAGTTTATGATCACTTAGATAGGTTATCACTGTACATGGCACCTTTGGTTCACATTAAATGAGTCAGATCTAACAAAGCTCTTTGCTCAGTTCTCCAAAATGCTAAAAGACACGAAAAATGAAGAGATATGTGTCTGTCTTTCAGCTATGTAGTGCACACAGGGATTCATTCATTCATGAACCCATTAAATATTCATTCAATTTCTGCAACAAGAAGTGTTTCCTGAGAATCAAATGAATGTAATTGTGGATTCATTCCTTCAGGGAATGTAGCAAAGCATCTCCTCCTGAAAAACTATGAAAATATTTCAACTTACACAGAATAACCATGTAACTAAACCATAGATTAGATGGTCCTAGATTCTTCATAGGATCCTGTCTTCCAGGTCGTGTGCCCACGGCTGGGTGAGGTCACTTTCCCTACACGGCTCCTGGTTCAGTTATCAAGGCTACCTCAGGGGTAATTTCCTGCTCAGACATCTTCTCCATACTTTAATAAACTAGAATGTGTTAGCGCTGAAGAAGTCAAAGAAAGGGAGAATTCTCACAATAGATAGGAAGTGTCATCAAACAAGAGGCTTGACAATGAACCAATGAATGGCCTGGTGTTGTGGAAAGCAAGGCAGTACTCCAACTAGTCATTTGCAAGAAGAATGCATGGATAGAAGGGAAATGTGTGGAAAACTGAGTTGAGTGTGGTTTAGCATTCTTGGGACCCCACTGAGATTTTTTGTTGCATGATGAGGTTCATGAAAAAAGAATTCTTCCCTCCTTGTGATTAGCTACTCGCTTATGAATATTTCACCTGAAGTAGATTTCAACAAACTGACAACCATTTACTAAGAAAGGACAAAACACTGAGCAAGCTAGGGCAGGACCCATACACACTGTCTCTGTGAATAAAGGGAAGGCTCGGAGATAAGCTGAGCCCTTTGTATATGTAGGTGAGAAGATATTCTCAGAGGTCTGTCAAAAGCAATGGTCCACAGACCTCTGCCTCAACTGAAAACAAACACACACACACATTTATCATATATGTATGTCAGTGTGGGGAGTCACACACACACATGTGTGTATATGTGTATGTACATCATAGAACATGTGTAGAATTGAAAAAGAACATGTGTAGAAGTGAGAGGACAACTTTCCAAAGTTGGTTCTCTCTATTCACTTTCTGAATTCTAGCCATCAAACTGGAGCTGTCAGACTTGGTGGCAAGCATGTGTATACACCGAACTGTCTCCTTAGGGCCCCTTATCTTGTACACAGATTCCCATGTATTACATGATAATAACTTATGGTAAAATGTAAACACAGATGCTTTTTCATTCTTACACATTTATCTCTCAAGCATGAAAGTGATCTCTCAACCCTATTTTCCCTTCAATACGTGTCAACAAGGATTGCATTTGGTTATATGTAACAGGATCTCAAAGCATAGTAAAGATTTTAAAGGGATGTTTTAATCTTTGAATGAAGGAAGCCTGTCAGGTGGCATTTTACCCAAAGTGCTCCAGTAACTCCACATTTGACTTTCTTCCTTACCGTTCTTACACTGTGTTAGCAATGCAGATGCTCCCGGTCAGTCATGGTGGAGGCATTGCAAGCGGTAGGATGTAAAAGCCATTGTTTGAATACAGTCCTTCTGGGATTTCCTTATGTCACTGTGTCCTACTGGCAGAAAAGCATCCATTCATTTGGATGGGTGCATAGTGTACAGACCATGCATGGAAAAATGAAAGAGACCTTGGAGTTGAAAACAGCTAATGTTGATTGTAGCATACTAGCACCATGTTTATCTTTCCCTTATTAGTAAGACCTGAGAAGCAATTAGATAATGGCCCTGCACAGTTTACCAAACCTGGGCTCTTTAACATAAGATGCTTTTTTATTTTTTTTTATTTTCCCAATCTAACTTCAATTTGATTGGTCAGCTCTATGCTTTCTTCAATACTCATTCTAATCTATAAATATGGAAACAGCGACAATGGAGTTGCTTTCAGTTATAATGATATTTGGCTTCTTATCAAATAGTCTAGAGTGAATGGTTCCCAAACATTTCTATTTTATCATACACTTTCCAATGATCGGATCCTCACCTTTAAGGTGAAATTTTCAGTGTGATACCTCTGCAATAAAAATCAAAGATTGCTCCGAATATGTCAAAGAAAAACACAAAATACTTTCAATGTAAAGACTTGTTTTTGAAGAATACATTTTTAAAGAAGAGGAAAGTATGTTTGACAGTATGTTGATAAACATACTGCTGCTAGGACTGGTTAAATGACAGCCAAAGGAACTTCACTGAAGGAAAGCTATTATCACCAGAAAATGGATCCCCCTAAAGTCCATAGTGCGACTGGAAGCAGCAGTGAACACATTGTTGTTACAGTGTTGAGATGCCAGGATAATAATAGCTTAGAGATAGATGGAATTCAAGCACATAGATGAAAGAACATGTAAAGATTTTGGACTCATATCATGTTAAGCTTATTACAAATCTTTTTAGATAAGCAAGATATTAAAGGAAAATAAAATTTTTATTGTAAATATATTCATAATTCTTAGTTCTTAAAGATTTAATTTTATTTGGTTTACATGAAAAGCTGTGACAAATGTCTGGCATGTTTGTTCAGGTACCCAAAGAGGCCAGAGGAGGGTGTCAAAGGCCCTGAAAGTAGAGCTATTGTAGCTGCCCAGCATGTGAGCTAGGACCTGAATTCTTGGAAGAAGAGCAAGTGCTTTGAACTCCTAGCCATCTCTCCTGAACTTCCTAATTTTGTTGACATTTCAGTACATAATGAAGGTTTGTTAGGTTGTAACTCAACATCTTGTTTTATGTTTTATTGTGACATTTTTATGGGCTGTGCATCTTTGGACAGGCCCCTGGATATCTGTGTTCTTTATTTCTTTGAGGATAGATACATTCATTATGCTTTCTTTACCCTTCACTTTCTTCTTAGTCAATTCCCAAAGTTGCAGGCCATGATTGTTTTTTCTCTTATTTGTTCATTTTACATTCTAATTGCAGTTCCCCTCCCTCCTCTGCTCCTGTTCCCCCTCCAGCTCCCCTCCTTGAATGTCCCATCCACTCCTCAGAGAGGGTAAGGCCACCCATGGGAAATCAAAAAATCCTGGAGTTTGGAATTGAGGCAGGACCAAGTCACTTCCCATTGCATCAAGGCTGAACAAGGTGTCCCACTATAGAAAATAGATTCCAAAAAGCCGGTTCATGAACCAAGGATAAACACTGGTCCCGCTGCCAGGGGTCACAAATAGACCACGTCATGCCACTGTCACCCACTTGCAGAGAGCCTAGTTCTGTCCAATCCAGGCTCCTCAGTTGTCAGTCCAGAGTCCATAAGTTCCCCTTATCTCAGTCAGCTGTCTCTGTAGGTTATTCCATCATGGTCTTGTCCCCCACTTGCTCATATAATCCATCCTCCCTCACTTCTGGACTCCAGGAGCCCCCTTGCTCATATACCTCCTCTCTCTCTTCCACTGGACTCCAGGAGCTCAGCCCAGTGCCATCTGCCTCCATCAGTAACTGGATGAAGGTTCTATGATGACAATTAGGGTAGTCACTGATCTAATTACAGGAGAAGGCCGGGTTCAGGCACTCTCTCCATTATTGTTAGGAGTCATATCTAGTGTCATTCTTGTGGACTTTTGGGAATTTTCCTAGCACCAGGTTTCTCCCTAACCCCATAATGTCTCCTTCTATAAAGATGTCCCTTTCAGTGCTCTTCCTCTCTGTCCCTCCAAAAACTCGACCATTGTGTTCCAAAAAAAAAAAAATCATCTTGAGTGAAATAACTGAGACCCAGAAGGACAAACACAGTTTGTACTCACCAAAGACAACCAAGCTGCAAGCCAAAGTCCCAGAGAAGCTAGGTAACAAGGAGGACCCTAGGAGGGACATGCATGAGTAGCCAGCCCTAGGAAGAGGAAATAGGTAAGATTTTTTGGGTAAACTGGGTATAGATAGGGGAAAGAGAGGAGGGGATGGGGGTTGAGAACATTAGAAGACCATGACATTTTTATGTATATAACATTATTAGCTATTAAAGTCCTAGAAATAGTGAGATTGCTGCTTAATACTTTAAAACAATTTTAATTTACCCCAAGAAATGTGTTAGAATATTATTATCATGTTTATTATACAAACAAACATTTACTTCAAGAATTTACCTTCAAAAGTTCAACTTATGTACAAGTAGCATTATATGGATTGAGCAGGTTATATTTGGGAATATATATGTATGCTTGTATATCTGTCTGTATGTAGATACACATGCAATAACAATCAATGAAAAGAAGGTCATGAATATCAATGACAGCAGGGAGAGGTATATGGGAGGGTTTGAGGGAAGGAAAGGGAAGGTCAATGATGCAATTCTCTTATAAGCTCACAAATTCATCTTATTACTCTCCATGCATTCATATTCCAGGGCCCTTCTTTTCATTCTGTTTTATTCAAAAGCTATTGTGTTTACAGATATGAAGTGTGGTCAGTCTTTTAGAGATTATCAGTTGTAGCACCTCATTTTTGTTTAACAAAATATCAAATTTGTATGGGTGCAAGTGTGTTGGGGTGTATATGTACAAATGTATATACGTGTGATTTGTGTGTGTGTGTGTACAGTGTATGTATGAGTGTGTAATTCAAATTAAACTGCATTTTATGGCACTATTTTTCAATACATAGAATTCTATTTAAAATATTATGGAGAAGACATCTTATTGAAAAATGTAATCCTCACAAATCCACTAAAAGGGGGGGGTGGCTTTTCCTCTTTCCCTGCTGAAGAGGACTGAGGAGCTGAAGCCCAATGTAATTGTTTGTCTGCTATCAAACTTTTCTCTATACCAACACTTTGCTGGCGAATATTGAACCATTCCTGCAACACCACAAATCTAAGTTAACCTGAAATACAACAGGGATTTGAGGAGTTACATCATGAGTCAGGAGTAGCAGAGTCCGAAAATTTCTCTATTTCAAGGAACCTTATCTTAATTATTTTTCTTATCAGTGTAAGCATAGCATTTTCAAACAATGTACGATAAGTGCAAGACTAAAATACCTATCACCACACTGCTTCTGTCCGTGTAGCCACCACCATGAAATTCTAGACAGCCACTGAATCCCTAGACCTTTGGGACAGGAAATGTGCCACTATGTTTCAATGAATTCACTACTTTTACCACCATAAATCTGCCTTTTCCTGCACAGAGTTTTTCCTTTAAAAGGAGTGCTGCATCTGCATTGTGAAGACTAACAATGGATTTTAACAAATAACCAAGTTCACTGTTAGGTTATTTGTGTGTGTGTGTGTGTGTGTGTGTGTGTGTGTGTGTGTGTGTGTGTGTGTATACATTCCAAATATATATAGTGCCTATAGGAATAAAATGAAATGAAACACAGAACAAAGAAAATAGTATCAAGCATAGGCTTAGAAACTTCCTCAAGCAATCCACTTCTCTGCAAGCACAGTATCTGAGTTAGTAGAGACAGGTACTCAATTATATTAGGGAAAGAAGAAAAGTGCCAACCTGGTTACCTGATACACTGGTTAGTTGAATAAGCTTATTGTTATCTCCTTGTTTCCAAGGAGCCACAGGAATAGTCAGAAATCCCTAACACTCTGGTCTGAACATAGGGAATTACTTTCTTCTTTCCAGTGCTTAGTCTGGTGGGATCCAGATCAAACCATTACATGAAATTTCTCCTCCATCTACAACCTGACTCTCTGTGATTCATGTGCAAAGACCTCTGAGCAGACCTTCCCTCAATAGAAGAAAGAAGCAATGAGAGTCTCATCTTTGCTTATGTCCTTCAGCTAAATGAGAATTAGCAGGGACAGGAAGGCTCTGTGGAATACTCAGTCAAACTGGAAGTGGTGGACAAGCATAGACGATGCTGGCAGTGGTAATGACTACACTTCTGTCCTTTAGGCTTGAAGACTGTTGTATTCTCATGGAGGGAATAAGAATAGATCAGAAACTTAAAGATTAATAGAAGTATAAGTATATACTTAAATATTTCAGTGGTATAAGATTCACATGCTTTGTTGCTAAATATAATTTAAAGAAGACACGGAACAGTCTATAAAGAAACTGTACAAATTGGAGGATGTTGTTCAGCTGATATCATGTATATGAAAAATAAATAAAAATAAATTGTGAATCTGATAATAAATCAAACTGTTTAATTTCTATTCGGAAGATTGCAATTTTTTCAGTCTAATTTTAATCTCTGCATCATCTAAACAGATACTAAATAGATATTCCATGTATATTACATGGTTTAATATTTCTGCTATGTGGTATGCTTCTTGGTCTGGGTGCAAAACTGTATTTAAAGTATTTAGTTGGGACACCTCACATAGCTCAGTCAGTATATGATGAGAGTCCCAAAATGTTGTTTAGTTTAATAAATTTAGCATGCTAAATAAATTCACTACTCACCTGGAAAGTAAATAAACATGTAAAAGAGCAACCGTCTGTGTTTGTCCATGTTGTGACATTGATACTGCATCAGAATGGGCAATGATTACTTGGGATATCAGGGTGCCAGGGAACTGTATGCCAAGATGAAGCATCCACTGCCAGTAACTTCACCCTTGATAACTAGTTAAAGTTACTCCTCCTGCCTTCCCCCTGCAGGGTCACTGGCTTTAATTATGATGAACAAATTATAGAGAAGATATACTCTGAGGATCTACTTTATTTTTGCCTCTCCTTAATTTTTGCTCATTAGCTGTGGTACTCTAGCATTGAGTTGATTCTGTTAGTAGTTACATAGGCCTGGGCTGCAGTGATGGAAATTGTATATGCCCACATTCTTTCTGAAAGTATTCGTTAAATTATTTTGTTAGGAAGGCATATTTTTACCTTCATTTATTTGCTTCATTTATTATTGTATGTGTTCATTGTTGGCTTTGAGTGATAATCCACGTTTATAATTAAGAAATTGCCTTCTCTGATTGCTCCAGTTTCAGCATCACTTGCTCCTCCCATTGAGACTGTGTCCCTTTTACATGCTTTCACTTTATTTTTGTTTCCTTTATAGTTTTGTAAAAAAACATCCTTTAAACAAAGGGCTGTCCAGGCTCATGTTTCCTGTCTTAGCCTTAAAGTTTGCAGGGAAAACTTTGGTGCATTTTATAGAAAATGTTATTTGCAAACAAGGTATAGCCATTCATGAAGTGTTTTCATTATCGTTAAAAGGTCAGAACTTTTAAGAACTTCGTGTGTGTGTGTGTGTGCGTGTATTAAAATACCTACACATATATCTCATTTGTATATACATATAATAATCCAGGATTATGCGCATATATTGCTTCTATTTACCTCTGTGCATGTATATGTGAGTGCATATATACACACAAATATATTGCATATAATTGTACACATGCACACATAGATAGATAGATAGATAGACAGACAGACAGACAGACAGACAGACAGACAGACAGACAGACAGACAGATAGATAGGTAGGTAGATAATAGCTAGACATACACACATCAAACACATTGCTAAAATCATGCTGAAATTTCTGAAATTTCTTTTTCTTTTTTTGGGAATGTAGAAGTATATTTTG